>VZRE01013714.1:13411-32125 GCA_013396775.1 Cephalopterus ornatus | reverse complement strand
TTCATACCGGGATTTTTCGGAATCACACTTAGCTTGAGTATGATTAAATCTTTATGTTCTTTTAAACAGTAAACAAATGTCTTCATGTCTTTTAAGGGATCTCTTCAACAAAAAGGGTATCAAAGAAATTGAACGGCATGGTTGGAAAGTGATATACAAAACTGAATATATTTTTCTGGTGTATTGGAATACTGATAGTTAGAAAACAACTTACATTAATTGCCTGAATTATATTAAGCTCTTAAGACTATACTTATATTTAATGAGTGAAAATATTGTCAAATTTGTACACAAATTCAGATTTGTTGTAAATAATTTTGCATGCAAAAGCAGTTGCTCATATAGATAGATGGTTTTCTGTTAATTTTGGTTGATGGCATAATTTGTTTCCCTTTTCTGAGTCAACCTTATTTTTGATATACAAACTACTGCTGGGGATAGAATTTACGTATTATCAATATGCTAACTTCAAATTAAAAGCACATCATGCAGAATTGTCAACTCTTATCCTTTACCCAACTCACTTCATAATATTAGTTTAATTCTTTCAGAAAGCTGACAAAAGGTGAAATTAACAATTTCGGAAGGCAGATATTTATTAAAAATCTGATACTGGTACCTTTTAATCGTTGTTATTTATTAATGTATAATAAAAAAATATCTCCAACATTGGTGATATAACATTGGGCAAAGTAACTGTTTCTTCAGTCTATGAAGAGCTACACCTGCAGTATATGCAAAAATGCTTTTTCAGCAACATTCTTATGCTTTCATGTAATAATCTTAGACGCACATATTGTGCATATTTTTATTGACAGGCAAATCTGATCATATTTCTATGGCCAAATCCTACTCTCATACTGCATGAACATGAACATCCCTAATTACCTCCATCATTCCAGGTTTATTATCTGATAAAAAGCATGGGCCTGCTAACAAGCATGTCTTGCTTGTGAGCTTAAAAAGTAAAAAGAGTAAGAAGTAGGTGCAACAGAAGTAATTAATTTGATGCATAATTATGACAGTCTCACACAAGGTGTTTGGGAACATGCAAAGTGACTAGATGTTTCACCGATTTTCTCCCGAGGCTGCTGTTCTGTTATTGCTGAAAACTCACACTTCCTCTTTTCAAAATGTTTTTTCTAATGTTTGTAAAATCAAATTGAATTAATTATGGTGTTTCAAAGACCACCTCAGGTTTTGATCCTTCTATGGAATCATTTAAGTTGATCATTGCCCCGTAATCATGTTGCTGAGCTGGCTTACCCAGGGGAAAAGGTAGACTGTAACTGCGAATCAAATAAAAACCCTTTTCCTGCAAGCAATCTATGCTCTATAAGCCAGATTCAAAATTTATCTGAAGCTGAATTTCCTTCAGAATGGCAGAGTATATGGGGCTGCAAATTACTGATGTCAGGCTATTCGTAACAAACCAAACAATGCAAAAGGTTTTTTTTTTTACTGTGAGTTGCTCATGTAATCCAGCTAAGATAAATGATTGTGTTTAGCTCAATGGATTCCTTGGCTCTGGCTCACCAGCACTCCCAAGACTATTTATTGGATCAGTTTAAAATATTATCCATTTTATAGTCTTCTAAATCATTTTCTTATCAGAAGATGGTCTGTGAATTGGAAAAAAATATTGCAGTTGTGTAGTTCATGAAAAAGTCATTAGAAAACATAGAGGATGGTGAAACTAGGAGTAGGAATGCCACATAACAATCCTCAGACTAAGAAGTGTGTAGTCCCTGGATAACAGAGCATTTACTGATGATGGGAACTGACAATTTCCCATGAATTCAGAGGGGATCAAGGAGGTTCAGCACTGATTAAAATTAAATCACACTTATTTCACTTATTCTGCAAAGCTTGCAATCCTTTAAAAAAAGTGTTATTTTCCTTTTTGTCACTGAAGAAGATTCCTAATAAACTGTTTTTGTCTGCAAAAGTAGTTTACATCCTAAGGAATGCATGTGTAGATGTTTCCACTAAACTCTTAATTATGTGATTATGGTCAGTAAGAATAAAATTCTTTATTCCTTTTTAGTTTTAATAACCAATAATGATGACTAACAGCTTTACATTATGATCAAAAAATTGACAGGAAATGGGAACAATGTTGTAAATGCAAATGTGCTGCAATTTTTTAAACCTTGACCAAAAAAAAAAATCAGATATTTTAATTTACCTAGTTTCCTAACAATGTGCTGACAGTTTTAGTAGCTCTGTTCTAGAAGACTCAAGGGAAAAAATTCTCATATTAATTGTTTTGTCAGACACAGTTAATCATATGCACTCACTACTTGAACCAGTATTATTTGTTTTGGGTTTACACAGAAAAATTAAGCTTTTATACAATAAATTAGACAGAATTAGTTGTAATGTGTCGTTTCAGGAGAGGAAAAAAACCTCACGAATGAATCAGCAGGTTGTTGGTTAACACAGTAACATATTTGTAAATCTAATCATAATGCTTCATTTTAAAAGTGTGTATTTCACATATCGGAAGCAAATATAAATATGTTAATGAGTCTTTTTAATTCCATGTCTTCACAGGAGCTTTTGCATCATGAAATCAGGTTAAATATGTCAGATTCTAATACCTAATACTTAAAGGCTATTTCCTTTCAGTAGTTATAACAGCTTGATTTGTATTTAATTGAATATAAAAATAGTGTGAAATACTGGTTTCTTTGTTTTCCAAAACTGCACTATGGCTTTGCTTCTAGAAATATTGAATCAGTAAGCAGATACAGTGATAAAAAAATTCAGTTTTTCATAATTTGAGAAAAAAGACAGCAACATAAAAGAACAAGCACAAAGATATGAGTTCAAAGTAAATTCACAATAATTTCAAACTTGAATTCTCTGAGCAAAATACAATATTCAATCCAAAATCTTCCACAAAACTATTTATTGTCTCTAAATACAGGATTTCCCTCATCCCTCCAGTACATCACCCATTGTCCTCTGCACAATAAAATCAGACAAGTTGAAAAAACATGGAGAAGCACCTCTGCTCTGAATTGGTTAAAATCTAGTTTTTCTGCAGTTGTCTCTTAGATTAAATTATTTAATACACTTCATATTTTTGTTGAAATGCTCTTCAAAAACAAACGTTATTCTCTGGAAAGGTAAGACCAGTTTTACTAGTAATTGTTCCCTTACACTCATGTTTGAATTGCCTCAGCTTTATAGCCTATTTTTACCTATTAAGAGACTGCAAACACAGTATCTGGGACTTATATATTTTCATTTGTTGCTCTTAGTAGCTCATTTTCACTTTTGATAAAAGAATAGATCTGACAACTAACCACTAGTCCCAGAGACTCTGCAAATAGTCTGAATGTTAAACTAGTGAGTTACCTGCAATTTGAAGACACTGAAGGCCAGCTACACTTTATGTACATTTGTTGAATTCATTAGTCTTCTAAATAATTTTCCATTTATCTTAATGGTATTAGAATAAAAGTCTGATGAGACTGAAAGATTTAGACTTTAAAACATATTTTATCAGAAAAAATACATGGAAAAAAAGGAGAACCAAAAATTTCCTTAAATACAAGAAAGTAAATGTTTTGGTGCTGTAGGGTGTCTCTGTAGGTGTTGTGAGACCTTGGAGTCTCTTCAGGTGCCAGGATAAAGTCTTCTGGGATTTTTTCAGTTCACTGTGGTCCTGAAAGAACAAGAAAAGAGCTATTGCCCACAAAACATCACAGTGTTCCTAATCTTAAAATAGAAAAGCAGAGGTGTGATATGCCAACCTGTTCTACCCTACTTGACGCAAGGAATTTTAATAAATATCAGCTACAGCCCTCAGAAGGGACTAAGTGAATGTCAGTAGCAGATGCACGGGAGTGTGTTTGCACATGCTGCTCCATGGGCATTTTTGTATCTTAAACTGTACTCATACAATCCCAGAATCATTTAGGCTGGAAAATATCTCCAAGGTTATGCAGTCCACCCTGTGCCTGCTTCCCACCTTGTCACCCAGCCCAGAGCACTGAGGGCCACATCCAGTTGTTCCTTGGACACCTCCAGGGATGGGGACTCCACCACCTCCCTGGACAGCCCCTTCTAATGCTTGACCACCCTTTCCAGCAAGAAATTCCTCCTGATGTCCAACCTGAACATCTCCAGCACAGGGATGGGGACTGCCCTGGGCCTGTGACACACCATGGCTGGGGCAGCACAGGGGCCATTGGCCTCTTGCTCACCTGGGCACACCTGGGCTCATGTTCAGCCACTGTCACCAGCACCCCCAGGGCCTTTTCCAGCTTTCCAGCCCCTCTGCCCCAGAAGGAGTGTTCCATGGGGTTGTTGTGTCCTCCTCACTTTCCTTTTCCCAAAAGTAATTGTGCCCTCTATCTGTGTGGTTTTAGCTGCTTGTGCACTGTCTCTCCAATTTCTTCAACCTGCTGAAGAACACAAGAAATGGCAAGTAACACATGGTCAAAATATGTCTTTAACTATTTTCATCACAATCTAAAGGGGACGTTGAACACTAAACACACAGCATGAGTTCAAATCTCATTTCAGACCACACCTGCATGTTTTAGTTTTTTGTTTTGTTTTGTTTTGGGTTGGGGTTTTTTTGTTTGCTTGAGGGTTCCTTTGTGTTTTGTTTGCTGTCCTGAGCTTTTTTTTGGTTTTGTGGGGGTTTTTTCGTGGTTTGTTTTTCCTTTTTAACACAACAAATGTGATTTTGATGTCAATTTCTTTTAGATACATGGCCGTAGCATCAAACAGTGCTATGCAGGAAAAGGTTTTTGTTTTGTTTTCTTTTGGTTTAGTTTAGCTGTTTTGTTTTATTTAAAATCACAGATTATGCTGTTTCTCAAACCATTTCCACTCTCCAGCTCACTGTCTAGGAATTAGATACAAACACCTATTTCAAAAAAGAAGCAACCACAGCTGAAATCTTTTAGGTAGCCCCTTCCAAGGCACTTTCACCTAAAAATAGTAGTCACCTACTATTAAAAAAATAAATAAATGAAAAAAATCTCAGCTTCACTTTCACATCCTAGTGTTTGATACATGACATGGGGAGCTATGGGCAGAAGGGAGGAGGAATCCTGTATAATGGGCAATTTTGACCATCGGTTAGAGACAGTAAATATGAAACTCCTACTGTGGTGTTTTTATGGAGACACATCTTCGGGATAGAAAAAAGCTTTAAGAACCACCTCTGAGTGATATAACTGATCATCATATCATGCTAGATTGAGTTGAATGTAAGTGCCACGCTGGCAGCACTCTGATTGCATTGCCTCTGTTCTTACCTAGCTAACAGATGTCATTTTATGTCAGCAGGAAACTTTTCCACATCCTCTGGCCTATTTAGTTGTTCCAATTTCCATGTTGCCACTGGGCATGACAATTCACAAACATTTGATGAGCATTCATTGATAGGCTCCTGAAACTCTGATTTCTCAGTCGCTAGACCTTCATATCGATTCAGCTGGGAACTGGTCAGATGTGTAACAGCACTGAGATATACAGAAAAATCTAATATTCAAAATAAAAGCATTAAAAAGCAGAGAAGAAATCGAAATTCTGAGTGTCTCCAAGTTCTTGTTTCTATATCGTTACACTGTACTACTAGAAAATAAATAATTATTGCTCTTGATGTGTACTGGAAATATAAATTTCAACATGTATTTGGGAGTTTATATTATTTAAATTTCTTTTGTACTTATATAAAATGTTTCTAGAGTGATCTCTCATTTCTCAGGATGCAAATGTATATGATCTGTGTCTCTTCCCTGACAGAATACTGACTACAGTAATACTGTGGAGGTGTTAAACATCTTCCTGTTCGATTCATCCAGTGTCTGGATGCTCAGTTATTGGCAAAATCTGAGCTAAATAGCCCCAAACTGCTCTAATATCTGCTCCCTGGCTGTCAGTTTATCACAGGATTAGTTTTACCTGAAGGCAACTTTCCTCAGTGGCATTTTGCCACAGAGTGATCTGTGGATGGTTGGGTTTCTCTTTGTAGAGACTGGAAAGTCTGAGTCTACATCATCACAGTGAGACATTTCAGCAGAAAACTGTTTATTCATTGATTTCAGGTTATATGACATGTGTCATGGATTAACTTGCTTTAATTGTTGGCTGTGGATGTGGGACAGATTTACCCTTGTTCCATGGCAATCCTTACCAAATTCATTCAACTGCCAGAGTTTTAAGACAGATAAATTAAAAAAAAACCCAAATATTCCTTTTCTAGTTTCCTCTGAAGCGCTTGTCTTATTGCCACTTTCTTGGTTTTTTTTTCACTTGCTCTGAACCTTTCAATCTGGCATGAAATCCATTTTTCCTTGACCCATGCACAGCTCACTCTCTAAGGATTGTATTCAACAGTTCCTTTTTTTTCCTTCCTCTGCTTTCTACATATTTTGATCCCTTCTAATT
Source organism: Cephalopterus ornatus (assembly GCA_013396775.1). NCBI lineage: Eukaryota > Metazoa > Chordata > Aves > Passeriformes > Cotingidae > Cephalopterus > Cephalopterus ornatus. Next base: position 25,708 of record VZRE01013714.1, on the reverse strand, counting down.
TTCTTGGATGCTTTTGCATTGAATACAATTAAAAATAATTAATTAAACACTAATTAAAAATCATTTATGCTTTGAATTTATTTACACAGGTATTAAGAGACCTATAGAAAAGTCATGGTTGTTGCAACATCTCCTCCCTCCTCCTTCTCCTGCCATGGAGCTCTTCAAAGCATGTCTGTAGTGGTATAAATTACAAAAAAGGGTTACTTGACATGGGGAAGTTGACAAAACATAGAGAAAGCTGAGGTTCAGGGCTTCTTGCCTTTTTATTCCCTGAGGATTCAGAGGATTTACATCAGCATAGGAAGATTGTACAGTTCAGTGAAGTGAGGTGTTAATACCTTGAGGATGCAGGGAGGAAGGAAAAATATCAACGGAGGAATAAGTGATGCCTAAAATGACCAGTTAAGGGTCTAATTTTCTATCCTGTTTCCAGTCAGAGTTATAGGCTCCAATATTTGGAGTTTCCTGCCATCAGCTGATATTCCTGAGTGTTGATGGAGGCATCAGCAGGCCTATTTGTATTTTGTCATGTAATTTTCAAAGTATTTTATTTATTCCCAAAAGAATCATTCAGTGTAGTACAAATTCTCAATTTAACTGGATTTCTTGGTTACTTCTCACTCCAAGTTCCATTTAAATGTCAATGTGTGGATCTGATCTGTAAAAACTTCTGTTGGGTTTGAAGCCCCGGTTCTCATTTCAGTCTCTATTTTGGGAATTCTCCTATGATTTCCCATGGTCTATCTCTTGACCCATATAGCACAGCACAAGGTTGTGCTTGAGGTTTTTGCTTGTTTGTTTGTTTGCTTGCATTTTTTTAGCTGGAGTTTTAAAGGACATTTTGTAACATGTGCAAACATGAAGAAACATAGAACTTCCAGTGGCTTTAAAAATTTGTGACTTGCTTTAATAAAATAGAATATTAGTCCATGTTCTTATCATGAAAATGTTGATATTTAAGTTATTTTAATCCATTTCATAATAAAAAATAAATAAAATGAACTGTTGAGTTTCTTGGAGAGAATCATATATCTCCAAGAACACAATATTTTGACCATATCTCTGTTTTCTTACTTTCAGTGAAGAAACACACAACTTCGGACTCTCATGCAGAAGAAAACTTGACTGCACTCAGGTTGAGTTGTTACAAGTAAGAGTGTTCAAAATGTTCACTTCAGAATCTTGCCTCACTGTAAGTTGAGTGACAGCATTTTTCTAAACACAAAAAATTCTAATATTTTGGAAGTTTTACAAGAATTCATTGCTTTCTCACTTTGCTAATTATAAATTCCTGAATCCTAGTTAGGTTTATGAGAAGGGTGAGGAAAGGACAACCCTGTGAAGTCTGTGAGTAAGGGATAAGGACTTTTAAATAAAATGTGAGGAAACAAAATGGATGAAAGGCTGTTAATATTATTAAAATAAGGTTCTTCATCCATTGGACTTGCAATGAATGATGAACATCTTTGTTAAAGACTTCTTTCAAGTTTTAAATCACATGTAGTACATTCAGAAATTGAATTCCTTTCATTAATATTTCATTAAAAATGAAAGGCAATCAAGGCACTTAGACCACTGGAGATTTTTAATGAAATTTTTAAATAAACATTTTAGATTGCTACCCCGACGTATCCAAAAATTGAAAGCCTGCTGCCACACACTGCCTGTGTGATTGGAGAAGAGAAAAGCTACACAACCAAGGTTAGTAACCTTTTGCATTTTCCTCTCATGCCAGCAAGTATACTGAGGATAGACTGAATTTGCTAACTTCATCTCTGATGAAATAGATGTATTATATTTCTGTTACATAAATCTTAATGTACAGGTGACACCCTGTATATAGTTATTCACAGTAGGGTTTTACTAGTGATCAATTAAACTATTGCATTTAAGTAACTGTTAGAAAGTTACCTGAGATAGTATATCAAGTATCACTACACACTTAATATGATGAGTATTTATACTCATAATATATGCTATGCTATAATATAATGAAGTAAAACGCAGTTATTTTACTAAACCGGTTTTAATCAATGTGTACAGTTGAAGAGACACCTTTTTTCTTCTAAACACTTGAAATATGAAAGATAAGACTATGTAGCAGTTTATAGTCTAAATTACATTATGTAAACTGTCCATCTGTGCATTCACAGAAATCTGATGCAAGTATTAGTTAAGGAAACAGTGATTTGCACTTTCGTTGACATTTTGAGATATTTAAATACAGATCAACATTCTTTTGTACTGCCAGCAATTATTTTTATGTAAATAGTGTATGAAAATTTGAGCTTCATCCCATGACAAAAAATTGGAGAAGTTATAAGTAGAAAATTCAGGTCATTCAATCAAGTTCTTCCTCATTCAATCTTTTCATCATCCTCTGTTTCAGGTATGCCATTGCTGTGTCTGCCTGTTGAAGAACTCCTCATGTTTTTTACCTCTCTGTCAAATCCACAACACCATTAACCAAAACCTTAAATGGGATATTAAAGAAAAAATTCCTCCCTGTGAGGGTGGTGAGGCCCTGGCACAGGTTGTGCAGAGAAGCTGTGGCTGCCCCATCCCTGGAAGTGTCCAAAGCCAGGTTGGATGGTGCTTGGAGCAACCTTTAGGAAAGTGAAAGGTGCATAATCTACATTCCAAAATATTTATTTTGAAATAATTTTGAAATCATACATGTAGGTATAAGCTTGCACACAAACACACACACACAAACACCTACACGCTGGCACACAATAAGTTCATTTGAAGAAGTAAGAGGACCTTTAGCTTGAGATCTGTTTGTCCAAATACTGGCTGAGCTACATGTGACCACCTTTACATTCTGTCTATAAAAGTACATGCTTCTGTCAGTTCAAACTGCAAGAAAGCAAAGATAAAAAACTTGAAAAACATGCTTTTAATTGCTGAGGGAAATAGAGGCAGACATGGATTTCTGGAGGCTAGACACTTTCCTCTGGCTTGCTCAAGCATGCAAATAAATATATGGGGGGTTTTATTGCTGCTTTTTTTTAAAAAAAAAAATATAAAGGAATAAAAAGTTAAGGTGGATGCCCCTTGCCAAAACCATAACAGACATAAGAAATAGAAGGACATTTACAAAGTAGTGTGCAAGTCAATCAGCACAAAGTGTTCATTCCCTTGTCTCAGTCTCCACACGCCACTTTGAAAGATTTCCCCGAGGTTTTTGTGTGGTATTTTCTTATTCCTATAAATGTACTAAGCTTTCATGGCAGAAATGAAAGAAAAAAATAGAAAAGACTGAAAGAAAATGGTCTGTGCAAAATGAGATAGTTAGCAAAGTATCTCTGTCTGGATAAACAGATTTTTGGTGTAGAAAAGAGAAAAATGAGTATTTGGTGAATATTTTGTTCTCTGAGAAAACATTTTTCAAGTGTTCAACTTCAAATGTCCAGAGGCAAAATATACCTTCGAGTAACAAATACTTTGACATTTGGCTGCAATGAGTGGCTATAAACTCTTCAGAAGGGACAGGCAAGGAGGGAGAGGTGGTGGGGTATCTCTGAATGTTAGGGAGTGTTTTAATTACCTGGAGTTTAATGATGATGACGGTAGGGTTGAGTGTTTTCTAACAAAGATTAAGGGAAAGGCCAGTAAGGCAGATATTCTGGTAGAAATGTGTTACAGACAACCCAGGTAGGATGGAGAAGCACAAGAAATATTCTATAAGCAGTTGGTAGAAGCGTCATGTTTGCTGGCCCCTGTTCGTGTGGGGCACTTCAACTTAGCATGTGTCTGCTGAAAACACAATGCTGGGACTTACTCTGGGTATTGCCTTTAAAGACAATAAAAACTGTTTCTATAAAAACATTAGCAACAAAAGGAGGGCTCAGGAGGATCTCCATCCTTTATTGGTTCTGGGAGGAAACACTGTCACCAAGGATGAGGAAAAGGCTGAGGTACTTAATGGCTTCTCTGTCTCCGTCTTTAATAACAGGACCAGTTTTTCTTCTGAGATGGAAGACAGGGATGGGGAGCAGAATGAAGCCCCTATAACACAAGAAAAAATGGTCAGTGATCTGCTACACCAGTTAGACAGAGAGAAAACAGCCTCAAGTTGCACAGGGGAAGTTTAGGTTGTTACCACGAAAAATTCCTTCAACGAAATAGTTGTCCATCCCTGGCACAGCTGCCCAGGGAGGTGGTGGAGTCCCTATCCCTGGATGGATTTAAAAGCAATGTGAATGTGGTGCTTGGAGACAGGGTTAGTGGTGAACACGACAGTACTCGGGGAATGGTTGGACTCAATGATTTTGGGGGCAATTTCCAACTTAAACCATTCCACAATTCTGTGGTTAGCTGAAAAAAATTGGAGCTAGTCTATTGTTATCAGCTGCTTCAGAAGATCCTGTTTTCTATAGAGATGGGACAATTTTGAATGAATAAAGAGAGATAAGAGGTGTTTTCCTCTCGTAACTGCTAAAAACAACCTTTCAAGACACCAGTATGAACAAGCTCAAGGACTCCAAGGAGATCTACCAATGCTGTGGATGGCTTCCCTATCTCATGCTTGACTTTAGGTCCTGTCAGTCATCAACACAGAAATAGCTCAGCAACAGAAATGTTATTAGGTACTGTGGTATAAAATGACAACAATATTTCTGAAAGGTATATAATTAATTCCACTTCTTCGAAGAAGCAAGAACTTGACCAAATGCTGCCCTGCCTGAATCAACATTTACTTTGCTTGTTGCAAAATAATAAATAAATAAATAATAATAATAAAAAAAGGCAGGAAAACCCTCAGGTTTAGTTTTAGAGGTAAATCAGTAATTGCAAAATAATATTTACGGCTTAAGTACAGAAAGAAGAGTAAAATTGCAGGATGAATCTGGTCCTCCTTAAATGGGTGAAAATTATTGTTTTCATAACTGTACATCATCTTAAATTTAGCCTTGTTTTATGCAACAAGCAAGAGTTTTACAATTGTTTTGTAATTATCCTATTTAAAATTCCAATTTTTGTCATATTACCCCGCTCAGAGGTGAAACTATGAGATTATTCAAAAAAATTATACTACGGTATGACAGACTCATGACATGAATATGGCTCTTCAGCAGAGATTTATATACCTTAAATCTGTAGAATACTGTGAGAATATTCTATATATTTGATAGTCACAGAGGAAACCTTACTCAAAAAAGAAGAAAAAATATCAGAATAAACAAAACCTGCTATGGTTTTAGACATTTTCTTCTGATCTTACTTATCTTGATAACTTACATTCTTGAATTGTAAGTTCTGAGGATAACCCAGCAACTATTTTTCTAAAATCCTTTTTAAATTTTATTTAATTATCTCAATTTTATGCATAAATTCAGACTTCAGTGAAAAGCTGTGCAAGATTGTATTAAAACATTCAAAAATTCCTTTAAGCAATATCTTTAATGTCTTAACATCATAAAAGTGTTGTAAAATGATACGTTAATCTCAAACTGAAGTTGTTAAAAGGTAGGTCACCCCTATTTTCAGTAGTCTTCATTAGTGAAAACTGGGAATAATAGCCTGATTCACTGCAGTGAGTATTGGTTTTTTATAAAATTATGTCTATCAGAAGAAAAAATAATTCAGTGTGGATATTCTCCAGTTGCTTCAAGAAAGCTGAAGAGGTGTTTTAATGACTGTATTCCTTGATGCCTTTCAATTTTTAGGATTTTTAGCTTTTTGTAGATTTTAATATAGCTGTATAGTCTGTCACACTTTAGAATTGTGGTTAACACTCAGCAAACTTCAAACACTACTCACAAATTTCCCTATTTCATATCGAATTTTCAAAATTCTTTAGGCTTGTTTAGCCTCCTTTCAAGGCAGGACTATAGTAAATACATCTTTTTTAAGAACATTTGCACCCCAGGCCTGAACAAGATACCATCATAGTCAAAGCAACCTTCAAGCCCTGAACCTTGGAGAAGCTCCGAAGACCGTAAGTGCTGTGAAGAAGAGGAAGATCAGGAATAAGGCTAAATTTCTGGTGAGGCATGCCCAGGGGGCAGACCTGGGGGCTGGTGGTTCTGGGATCAGACCATAAATTGTGGAAGCCCTGGACACGGGCGAGCGCCTTTTTTGTACCCCTCATGCCAGAAGCTTCATTAAAGACCTACTCTGTTATCTAAATTTGCCTGGAGTTTTTTTCTGCTCCTGATCTTTTAAGGCAGCACCATTGGCTGCTATAATCATTTTGTTTCACTGCAATTATTTTGATATTCTAAGAACTCATTAAAAACATTCTAGTTGTAGTTGTACTTATTTCAATAGTAAACTACCATAAAATAATGTATAATATATCATATTACAATTTTAATGTAAGTACTAGGATATGTACCACAGCCTTCATATACATTTTTATTAGTTTATCACATTAATTTAGAATACTAGCTTATCTCTTTACACAACAATAGAGAGATCTGTCTGTGCTCATGTAACTCAGTTCCCATGTTTTATAAGTTAACAGCTTTTCAATATTCTCAAAACTATTCAAAGAAGAATGACAGAGCAGTCCACAGCTGAGCAATGAGGCACAATTCTAATTTACTCATTCAAGAAAACTCACCTTGCATGAACAGTGACATTTGTATTAATTGTAGTGCTTTTTATGTTAACAAGGATCAGGAGCCTGAACAAATGTAATAAAACTGAACTTACAAACTAGACTTACATGCACTTGTTGTCAGAATCACTTTATCAAGAAGGTTGAACATGGACTATGAAAGAAAAAGTGTTTTATTTTCTGAAAACAAAAGCATTAAACCAGAACTAATGTGAAAGATCTTTTTGTTGTGTTTCAGACTCTTTATATTCCATAAATTGAATCATAGAATAGTTTGGTTTGGGAAGGACATTTAAAGGCCATCTAGTCCAACCCCTGCTATGAGCAGGGACATCTTCAACAAGGTCAGGTTGCCCAGTCCAAACTGACCTTGAAGGTTTCCAGAAATGGGGCATCCACCACCTCTCTGAACAACTGTTCCACTGTCTCAGCACTCTCATCATAAAAAAATTATTCCTTAGATCTGGTTTTACTCTCCCCTCTTTCAGTTTAAAACCATTATCCCTCGTCCTGTTACTGCAGGCCTTACTGAAAATTCTGTCCTCATCTTTCTTGTAAGCTCTCTTTAGGCACTGGAAGGGGCTCTAAGGTCTACCCAAGAGCCTTCTCTTCTCCAGGTTGAACAACCTCAATTCTCTCAGACTTTCAATTAGTAGTTTAAATTATTAGTAGTATAAACTATTAATTTAAATTATTAGTAGTATAAACTACTAATTCATTAGTAGTTTAAAACAGCTAAAATATTGTGCTGCAGAGAAAGCAGTAAGAAAGGGCTTTTCTTTGAGACCTTAAAAAAAGTTGTAAGATGGTTTCCACAGCAACTATGACATTACACACCAATATAATTTCAGTGCTCTTGAATTTATTTATTTATTTGTGCCTGCAGGTTTGCCTCTGGCATAAACCTTTGCTACTGAGTTGAAGCTTATGATACATGTCAGGCTTCTTTTTCCACTGCCAAATCTAGATCTGACCAGTCAGCTTAAAAGGGAAGAATTCTCATAGCTGAAAGAAGAGGGGGAAAAAAGGAAAAAAACCCTCAGTGTCAAGCTTGCATCCACAAGGAGATGGATGCAAAAGTGAATACCCAGTTTTCAGAAATATAGATTTTTAGCTTGCATGCCAGGCTTAGGAAAAATCCACAGTGGCTTAGTTTAAACTCCATGTAGTGGATCACTTGTTTTACACACATGAGTGAAGGTTGTTACAAAATGACTGCTTCAGGACCTCAACTGTTCTGGAATGCAGAAAACACAGGAACAGGGAATATGAGGGAAAAAATAAAGGGCTGAGAAGAGGAGCTGCTGCAAATCTTGTTAAGGTCTGAAACATCTCAGAAATGAATTCTGATTATTTGCTGAGGAGATAAATCTGTGTGGAATTGAATGAAGTAGAAACTCAGAGACTGTACTTTTCAGAGGAAAGGTGATCTATGCTGCTTCTCCTGAGTTCTTGAAGTGAGGGTTGAAGGAGCCAAGACTGAACCTTGTTTTCTTTGAATGAAGTTGTGTATGAGAAAAAGGTAAAAACAGAACTCAACTGGATGCTGAAAGCAGAATTACACAGACAGGCTAATTTTCTTCTTTTTTTTTTTTCCCCTAATAATAATAATGGTAGCAATACAGGTCTTCATATTGATGGTGAGAGGCAATTCTGAGTAGAATACACAGATCATAAAGAAGAATGCCAAAACAAAAATCGAAACAAAATGCTAGGCCTAGACTACTGAAACTTTTTCCTAAAATATACAAAGTTACTGTATTTTTGTATTTTTATGTTTACCTACCTATTACTCTCTCTCTCTCCTCTTTATTCTTGCTTTGTAAACTTCAGTCTGAGTTCATGGCACAGTCCAGGTAATACACCTCAACATATGCTTTTATCTTCAGCAACAAGTTGCTGAAATAAATTGCATGGATTCTGAAATTGAGATTCAAAATCAAGATTCTGAAATCTGAGATGGTGAAGGCAACATAACATCAATCCTGTGTAGGTATTGCCTTTACAAACTGTGAATCTTCAGCTGTGTCATGGTAGAACTTGGGAAATATAAGTGGAATATGTGAGGGTATGATAATCCAGATGAATCAAACTCACATTTATTCGTATTTAGTATTTTTGTCTTTGGAAAATGGGAAAAATCTGAACCAGCAACATGTGAAATTAATACAGTCAGTGTTTTATCAATGAAGAAGTCACCAGAGATTGTTAAGATTAAATGATGCTCTCTTTTTTTAATCCTCATAGCAATGAGGATTGGTACTCTAGTTGCTGCTATTCCTGGTTAATCTTTATATCTTCTCCCTTTTCCTTGTCTAAGAGTCCATAATTATGATATATATTTTTCAACATTCCTAAAGGACACATTTTGGTTTGCTTGTCGTTTTTTTTAGGTGAAAGAAGAGAAAATATTTAAGTGTTCAAAAACTCAGGGTTAATTTATAAAAACATTGCTTGTCAAAATTGGAGAATTTTGTTCAAACTACTCAATCAACTGCTTATATTAGAGGAAGCTGTTTCTTTGTGGAGGGTTCCAGAAATTCTTTCTGAATATTATGAAGACCATACACACTGATAATTTTGCTCTGTCTTCCTGTTGTATTCAGACTTTCATGACTTCATGTGGCATCTGCACCATTGCGGAAACTCTAAAGAAAAGCAGATCAAGCTTCCTTTCTTCCTTTTTTAGTGGAATGCCCTTTAAATGTACCATTTTCATTCGATATTAAATGCTTCAGTTGGAACAGTATCTCCTGGATTTGAGGTTACTCACAAACTTCATTATGAGTTACACTCTCCTTTCCCTTCCAGCTCCTCCTTTTAGCTGTTTGCTGATTTTAAAAGTTCTTTTTGACTCAGAAAGAAGACTGAATGAGTGCTCCAAACAGTCAGGTGCTTGTAAAATAAAGGTGCGCAAATCTAGTCTTTAATATTCATTTCCCTGTTGTGAAACGTTAAGGTCAAAGCAATGTCAGAACTGATTTTTAACATGTCAATGAAGGTATAGAATTATAAATGCCTCTTTAACTGTACATCAAATAAATTTTAAAATATCAATTATGCACCTATAAACACATGGGCACACTTGTATATAAGTTGCTTTATCAGGCAGAAGTTTAAATAACATTGTTTTTAAGAATTCAAAAGAAATACAACTCAAAAGGGTGAGAATGAGTATCAAGTAAATACAGATTTAACTTTTTGATAAATGGCAAGTTTAATGTGAATGACTTGTAAACTGATTTCAGCTTCACAGAGAGTTTAGTCCACTACAAATATCTGTGAAGATTTCACAAATATTGAAATAAGGCAGACTCTAATTAAACTCAATTTAAAACAAACTTCTCCCACCTCTAACCAAGTTCATGACCTCAACTTGCTTTAATTGGTGGAGAATGGAGAAACGTAAAAAGAATTAGGGCAGTAAGAAATCTTAAAAAAATCTAAAAATAATGGATCTGAAAAGAATCATTCTTTACAGAATGCTGTGTATTGATGATGGAGACTGGCATCTGAGATCAGTGAGTGAAAATAGATGTCTCATACATACATGTGCAGTGATTTCATAAGGTCAGGAAATAAATAGAATTAATTTTGATCAGTGCGGCATAATTAATACCCCCCCCCCCCCGATGCTCAAATACTGTCTCTCTGCTTCAGAAAAGTCATATCATTTTTTACTTATTTGATTTGTTCCACTCCCTCCAGCTGTGGTCATTATTCACCAAACCAAAGCAGACATCCTTTTGAGACCTTAAGATTTGGCCCAGTCAGACTCACTGAAAACTTAAAACCGCAACCCATAACTCTGTAGCTCTCACATCTGTGTTAATGGGAAGTGGAGTCTTTTCAAGGCAGCTCTTTCAGAAAAATATTGCCAAATACCTGTACTCCAACAAAGAATTTTAGAGTGTCTGTAAGAATATTTTTATTGGATCAGTGTCCAAATCCTAGTGTCCAGGAACAACGTCAAAAGATAGCGCTTTTCCTTCTGCCTCTGAACCCTCTGTACAGGAGTCACAAAATAGATGTATAAATGGAAAACAAAACATCTCATGGTAAAGGAATCTCTGACAGTAATCTCTCATAGAAATATTTCCTTCTCTCCACTATAGACAAATCAAATGTGGAATAAAACTCCTTAGAAATACAATAGTAAATGTGATTTTCTTCTTTAATTCCCTCCTTTTCTTTCTAGATTTTTCTGACTAAAACAAAATGCCTAAAATTAAACCATTTATCAGAAAAATTACCGAGTATTGGTCTAAAAAAAGTCCTTTTTTTTTTTATTTTTTTTCTCTTAATAACTGAAATTACTTCATCTTCATGCCTCAATATCAGTTTCATGTAAGTATTATGTTTTGCTACAATTTTTTTTTCCAAGACAGTTGCCTAGTATTTGTCACCATCTTCATCTGGTTGATGTTCTTAGTCACGCAGATAATTCTTTGTTATTGGAATTTCCTTGACAGTACTACTGTATTTTATTTTATATCCAGTGCATTTCTCTCCCTTACCACTGTACAAGCATGCTGGTTTGTTGCCAGAATGAAGATGGAAGTAACACTCTTTGTAGTCCCAGGCTGAAATGAACTGTAATCAAGATAATTATAGCACTTTTTTGTGTGTTATTCTATCATATGTTTGAAAGAAATTACCTTATTATCACCTTTCGGGGGGGACTTTTTTTTTAATAAAAAGAAAAGTAGGCCAATCATTTTTTTTTGCAACAAAAAAAGAACTGCAAAATACCTTGCTCCAATTTCTTATAAAAATCTGAGATATAAGGCTACACTTACACACGCATTCGCATCCTAAAAACTGATTCAGGGCTGTGTAGCCACCCAGTGCTGCTACTACGTTGGCACTAAAAGGTTCACAGGCAGGTTTCCAGCAGAAAGTGTGTGAGAAGTTCTCTCAGCTGAGGAACTTGAATGTGCATAAGTCTATGCGACCTGATGAGGAGTCCTGAGGGAGTTGGCTGGTGCAGCTGCCAAGTCACTCTCTGTGATATTTGGGAAGTCTTGGAAGTCAAGTGAAGTCTCAGGTGACTGGAAAAAGAGGAGACATTGCACCCACCTTTAAAAAGTGTGAAAAGCAGGACCCTGGGAACTACTGCCCTGTCAGCCTCACCTCTGTGCCTGGAAAGATCATGGAATAGACTCTCTTGCAGGCTGAGCTAAGGCACAAGGAGAACAGAGATGTTTCACCAAGGGCGAATCCTGCCTGATCAACCCACTGGCCTTCTGATGATGAAGTAGTTGCTCCGTCATATGACATGCAGGTACATCAGTGGACAAGAGAAAAGCTATGGATGTCATCCATATGGACGTCATCAATATGGACTTCTATAGGGCCTTTCACATGATCTGACACAATATCTCTTTATATAGCTTGGAGAGAGATGAATTTGATGGGTAGACTGTTCAGTGGATAAGAAATTGATGTGAGAGTCATGACCAGAGGGTTTGGTTAATGACTCAGAGTCCTGATGGACATCAGGGGCCAGTGGTGCCCTCAGGGACCCATACTGGGACCAGTGCTGTTTATTATCTTTATCAATTGCATAAACAGGCATTGAGTGCGCACTCAGCAAGACTGCAGACTTGACACCAAGCTAAGGGTGCAGGTGGCACATGCTGGACAAATGGAAAGCCATACAGAGGGATCTGGACAAGCTCAAGAACTGGGGCCATGGGAATATGATGAGAACAGTGGGGCTCTGT
>VZRE01013714.1:0-13350 GCA_013396775.1 Cephalopterus ornatus | reverse complement strand
CCGCATCTCTGGAAAAATGGACTGGTCTCTGAGCAACCTGATCTAGTTGAAGGTATTCCTGCTCATTGCAGGGGGTTGGACTAGAAAAACTCCAAACTTCTAGCCCAAACCACTCTATGATTTTGTGATTTTATGATTCTACGATTCTGTGTTCCTAAGTGCCAAGAACAAACTAATTTTAAAGGGGGATTCAGCAGTTCTGCCCCAGCATTCTTGTTTTCTCAAGAATGCAAGGAAAAGGGGAGTCATGAGACATACAATGGTAAAAAAATGTGTATTTATTAATATCGACATTTCTGTTGATATATCTCACAATAACAAATACAGACACAACCTGCATATACAGTGGATAAAAAAAACCAAAAGCCAAGCTCACACTGTAACACCATACTCTGCTAGGTTGGAAATGTGCTAATAGATTACCTTATGCACCCAGTAGCGAAAGGTAAAGTTAAAGAAAGTTGCTTGGCAGAAGGATAAAGTCAGTACCAAAACTAAAACCTGTATTTGAAATGCCTAAAATCATGAAACTTGCTAATGAACAGTAGAAGATTTGTAATTCCATTATGAATATTTAATGGCAGGCTAGAGCAAAAAAAAAAAATTGGTTAAGAAGAAAAACTTGAGAAATTTCCAAAATTAAATGTTAAGAAGGGAGTACCTAATCATACATATTTCTTGGTAATTTATGATAGTAGTAAAGCAAAGTTTCTTATTATCTCAGTGTCACCACAAACATGTGGAAAAATTGAGAATCAATAGAGGTGCAGTGCTCAGTGGTCAAAAGTGGAAAAAAATAGAGCTGTTACATAGACACATAGAGACCCCTAAGTAATAAAGTAAATATGGACAAATGCCAGGGCTGGGTATAAAATGGTCAAAATATTCATCATATCTGATATACCCAGAGAGCGATGCTGAGTCCAGAAAAACACAGGATATTAGCTACATCTGCCTACTGTGAAGATAAAAGAACATTTTCATTATGTTGCCATACAGTAATAAAAAGTCCATTTTTTCTCCTTTTATTTTCTTTCTCCTTTTTTTTTTTTTCTTTTGAGAGATACAAACACCCAGAGTACTTAAATAAGAAAAGGTAACATGCAGTTTTGGAGGAAACCCATCTCCAGACCTACACACTACTTCTCAAGCTAAATGTACTGTTTAAGTCTACCCACTGTCATACACCTGAATTTCGTGGAATCACAGAGTGGTTTGGTTGGAAGGGACCTTAAAGCTCATCGTGTTTCACCCCCTGCCGTGGGCAGGGACACCTTCCACCAGACCATGTTGCTCCAAGCCCCATCCAACCTGGTCTTGGACATTTCCAGGGATGGGGCAGCCACAGCTTCTCTGGTCAACCTGAGGGCCTCACCACCCTCACAGACAAGAATTTCTTCCTAATATCCAATCTAACTCTGCTTTCTGTCAGTGTGAAGCCTTCCACGTTGTTCTGTCACTCCAGGCCCTTGTAAATAGTCTCTCTCCATCTTTCCTGTAGCCCATTCAGATACTAGAAGGCCACAATCAGGTCACCTCAAAGCTTCCCTTCTCCATGCTGAAGAATCCCAAATCTCCCAGCCTTTTCTCACAGCAGAGCTGTTCCATCCCTCTGATCATCTTGGTGCCTCCTCTGGACTCACTCCAGCACCTCCGTGTCCTTGCTGTGCTGGGCCTCTGGAGCTGGACTTAGAAATTAGATTTGGCTTCTCTCTCCCTTTTGTAATGCTGACTTCAACCCTCTGTGGAACTGCTGCTACATTCTTCTTTAGTCTATCTGTTTAAGAGTATACAAGAAATCAGATTTAGTACCTGGAGATAAGCTATCTACCTTCTGCTGCATAATATCCATTGATGCAAATAAAAGCTTTGGCTCCGTAGTGTCTTGTTAACCAGCTTTGGCAATATATTTTAAAGCACTAATCTCAGGACTAAAATATGGGATTTAAACACAGAAAAAAACACATAAATGCATTGTGGATGAAGTCATACTTTCAAGGAAAAGGTTTGATCCTCAGTGGAAAGAATAAAATAAAGTAATAGCATAGTTCTTATCAAAAAGTCATAAATGGCAGTGAACCATCGATTTTTCTGCAGGTGAGGGATGAGAGTGTAATACAGGTGTGCCATTCTGATCAGAGTCCTTTCAAAATATCACACATCTGGACAGTCCTTCAAGTGGGTGATAAATAAGTGGGATTTTTCTGACAGTCAGTTTATAATGTGCTTTTTAGCTCCAGCTACTCCATAATATACATTCTGAAAAATATAGCTTATTTTCCTTTCTTGGTTCAGTTTTACTGTTTACATGACTTCTGAAAATGGATTTGCTAGGCCCAGGTTGCCCAGGTGCTTATGAAATTTTGTCATGGGTGACTTGACTAGACATATGGGAAACCTGTGTCCAAGGAGAGAACTGGAGTTACTAGTTCTAAATTTGTGGCCACTGACACAAACCATACCCTTTGCACCATGAAGCAGTTTTTGTCACTATGTAATAGGACCAGTTGCTACTGAATGAAGTTGTCATATTTGAAAACACAAAGCCACTTGTACATGTAAAAATAAAACTATTTGGAAGGAATATTCCCCCCCACGTGGTAATCTCTTCAGTGTGGTGTTGTCTCATGCTCAACCAGAAATGCTGTTCTTAACAAATTCCTTCATTATCTCAGCTCAGAAAAACATTTGAGCATGTCAAATCAAATAGGAATTACAAATGCTTCTTAATAACAGTGCAACTCATGAGAAACTTGGTCTTAAGTATTCCACAGATTTTGTTCTGGGATGTCACATGGGTGTCATAAAACACAAATTGGTGAGTTAATATAGAGAAAGTAAAAAGAGTTTTACAGCGATTTGTTAGAGGTGTATTAAAACTGTCAGAAGACAGAAAAATGTTTAGGACTTCTTGACACTGGGATAACTATTGTCAAAGACAGTGATAAAGAAGAAAAAAAAGAAAAAAAAAAAGAAATAAAACCAGAAATTATGGCTCAGTTAGTACAAAAGATCCTTTGAAAAATAAAAAATTATGAATTAGTAAGAGGCAAAGGGAGAAGAGAGAAGCAGCAAACCATCCCTCTCTGAAAATGCTGTGCAGAGTCTTGCTTTTGTAACTGTGTGCAGACCTTCAGCTGCCTGACAGAGAACTTAAAAGGGTTACAGCTCCTTTCCTCGTCTGCCTTCTCCTCGTTTGCCCTCTACACACTACTGTCAAAAATCATTGAAGGCTTTCACGTGACGATTTCCGTGGCAGGTTTATGACGTCTCCGAGGACAGAGTTTAATTGGTATCACCAAATGACCTGAGTACTTCTAACCGTGAAAAATATTTTCAGGTTGCACTCATGTGGGTATTTTTTTTATGCTGCAAATCCACTTGGTAACAGAAAGCTCACTATTAACTTTGTCAGCTGAATTGCCATTTCCCATCATTAAAAAACCCCCAAAACATTAAAAAAACCCAGACCAAAACAAAGAAAACCTCAAATCCTTGCTCTTTGCCAGCGATCCCAGCCTGACAGACTGTAAATGAGCCCTCTGTTTTTCCAAGCACATCTGTTGTCTTTGTCATGTTAAAACTGATTCTAATTCACTTGCATGCTTTTAAATTAACTGAAGCGATAGCCATAAAGGACAACAATTTAGCAGAACTCAACAACCAGACATTATCAGTATGGTGTAACTGTGTCATGTTCATCAGGGCTTTATCCCTTTCATAACCTGCATGAGCTGATGTAGAACAAACTACAAATTGTTGTAATCTAATTGATAAAATTATACTATGCCTTGGCTCCTCAATCTGTTTTCTACTAATCTTCCAAAGAACAAGCAACAGAATAAGGCTGAAGAAATTCTAGGTTCAACTAAATTGCCTGGTTTTCTGTATTTGGTTTGCTTTTTTGTCTGTTTATTTTGGGCATTTTTTGAGATTTTTGTTTTCTTTTGGTTTCTGTGGTTTTAAATATTTCTTAGTATATGTCTATCACAATCAATTTAAGTAGTTCAAATGTGATTCTGATTTACTTCATTTTTTTATAATAACTCTTTTAGTCTGTGTTAGTATATTTTTTTTAGAAAAGGTTTGCCTGAAAAAGAAACAGAAAGTTGCCTAAGCATATGTATGTGCATAAACTTGCTCATATTTGCACAAACTTGCTACTTTTGTTCTTGGCTTTGTAAATATGTTCAGCTTCTAGTGAAGTCATCAGTAAACTCCATATATCCAAAGGCCTAATTTGAATTCAACATGAAAAGTTCAGTGTAATCAATTACCTATAACTTGCTTTAAACACAGTTGATGCAATAAGTAGCTGTTTCCCAAGCCAAAAATACGTATTTAATATGAATTTTGCTCTGAAAGCATCTAAGGGTTGTAGAAGATTGAGTTTAGTCTAAAATGATATCGTTTAAACAAAATCAGTGAGCTGTTAGCTATTGAGATTTCTTTCTTTTCTGTACAATGTGTTAAACTATCAGCTCTAGAAAAATCTTAAACTGATTATTTCCAAAACTGTATTATTAAGGTGTTTATCTCTTTCGTCATTGTTTGAAACTGACATTTCTCTGCATCTGGAATCCTTGTGCTATATTTGCTTTTTCTACAGATAAACACATAGGTGGAAATTACTAGAAATTTTACAGCATATTATTCAGAATTTTACATAATCAGTGAGAGTGTTTTTTATCTAGATAATATCAGAAGATATCTGGACAAAAAAAATGGCAAGCAAGGAACTGATGAAAAGCTGACCTGGGAACAAAGACAGTTTTACTAGTTCTGAGCCGAAACTAGTGTTAACCTAAACTCATGAGAATTTGAGACATTTTAAAAACTGCAACAAATAGAATAGGAGACAAATTAAGAATCTGTCATGATTCTGACTGAACAGAATAAATTAATTATGGATTTATACAGAATGAATGATAAGGCAGCAGGACAGAAGGAAGAAAACAATGAGAAATAAAGTCCTTACTTAAAATCATCAAGGATGTGGACCTTGAGTCAAAATGGAAATATGAAATACGAAATATGCATCCCTTGTAGGGAAATCAGAAGCACTTTAAAATGTTATTATTCATTAAAAATACATTTGCCAAAGGTATTTAGAGTGTGTGCTTCTAAATTTCAGAATTACCCTTCAATTTATGCAATGTCAAAATCTCCAACTCCTTTGTGTTTTTACACCCAAACTGACTAAACTTACGAATTTCCTGTTCTGCCTTTTTCTCCCTGGGTATTCTTCTGACATTCCACAATGCAAATTTTGAGTAATCACTGCTAAAATCTTCAGTGGCACTTGACCCTTTTTAATCCTGCGTTTTGTCGACTTTTTTGTTCCTTCCTCTCCCTCTCAAGGCTCATACAATCATACCTGTCTCACACTCATGTCTTTATATGCACTTTATAGTTTCTGTAGTTGTCTTATTTCACTATTATTTTGTCTGTTCATAAAAATTCACCTTTCATATTATAAATAAACCTTTACTACTTTTTAAAAAGCAACATCCAAAATGAAAAAAAAAAATAACATGTAATTCATCCCACCAACAACTGACAATCTAGTAAGTAATAATTGTGGTA
This sequence comes from Cephalopterus ornatus, assembly GCA_013396775.1. NCBI lineage: Eukaryota > Metazoa > Chordata > Aves > Passeriformes > Cotingidae > Cephalopterus > Cephalopterus ornatus. Next base: position 7,764 of record VZRE01013714.1, on the reverse strand, counting down.
TCTGTATCATATTTAAAAGAAAACTGCTACTTACAAAAAGAGTAAATAATTGTAGGATGATTAGGAAGGTAAGTTTTTTCACGATAATTTATTCAAGATAGTCAAAATTATAGATAAAAAAAATTAGATTGAAAAAAATCCTGGACCATAAACCACCAGATTTTTGAATGGACAGTTGTTAGCATGTATAAAAGTCAGGAAAATCATACACACAGAGGCTCAAGATAAATCTTAAATGGTTCATTAATCTACTGGCACTTCAAAAAGTCACTTTCAAATCTTCTTAGGAAAAAAAAGAAAAAAACAGGAAAAGAGAAAAATATAAGAAAAAAATGGACATGTAGAGAAGGGCAAGAAATCTGGTTACAGGTCATCAGTTTTGAAAGAAAACAGAAAAGAAAGATAGGAAAGAATTCCACTCAGAGCAAAGAAATGTTTTAGTGAAAATAATTGCCTTTTTTTTCCCAATGAAGACATTGAGAAGTTATTATCAGCTCTGATTTCAAAAAACTTATTCCCAAGTCCTTAATATAGTATATTAAGATTATATTTTAATATACCTGTAACTGCAGGAATTATTAGAAAGGAGAAATTATATTTCAAATATTTCTTTCTCACACTACATCAAAATAGAAAAAAACAAGCAAAAAACCAAAAGAAATAAAAAAACTCCACACCTACACCCTAGTAATAAAAACAGAGTGATGCCATAGAGGAAAGGTGGCAGTTTGTCTAATTTGTCTTGATTATTTTTAACCTTCAGCATGAACACTTTTAAATGCTGCAAAAACAGGAAGTTTGAATTCTACAATTCAATTTAATAAAATTTTCATATTAAGTTAATTATTTTGCATACCCATTTGTTGAATATAATCAACAAATCTGTCAGGCTTGCCTGCTGGGACTTATATGTAAGCAATTTGCAAAAAAGTACAGATTGTTCTGGTTTTAGAGTTATAGGACTGGTGAACATACATACACTGATGCCTGCCGTATACCAATACCTGTATGTATAAACATTGAACCAATCTCATTCACAGCAACATCCTTGAATCTAATAACCAAGACTTTAGGTTGCACTTTAGTTCATCAAGTTTAAAAAGTGCAAAAATGTTCCTTTCCCTCTTCCATAAACTTGTTACCCTGTCCCAGGCAATTGCAGAACCTAAAGCAATAATGATGCTTCTACCAAGAATTTTAAGATTAATTAATCCCTGACGCAAAGCAATATGGTGTAAAAAGCATCCCCAATTAAATCTGAGGGATTTTATTTTTTTTCAGATGAACTACTTAAGGTTTACATGTGAAGTAGCTTTTATAATGGTCTAACTAACCAAAAAATTCATGCCTTCAGTAAGATTCATTGAGCAGCGCAGAGCAGAGCTCTGAGGCTGCAGTTTATACACTGTTCTTTCACATTTACCTATGTGAGAAATTGTGGGGAACGGAGTGTCAATATTGTTAGTAAAATGGAGCAGGAGTTGTGGTTTCTTCAATTACAATTTCAGGGCTCTTCAGCTCTCACAGAACATTTTTCTTTCTATTTAATGAGTAGGAGAGAAATCATTTCACTTTCTTGAATTCTTCCTATTTGTAGGAAGCAATTTTCCTACAATATACAGGAGAATCATTTTCATAGGGCAAGAGATTCAAATGTGGAATAATCATCAAGACTAAAGTGACTCCATGCTTTAAGCTTAATGAAATCAGAGCTGGGGGGTTTTTGTTTGTTTGGGATTTTTTGTTTGAGGGAATTATTTTAGGGTGTTGGGTGGGGTGTTTTTGGTCATATTTTGCTTTTTTTGTTTGTTTGTTTTGGGGGTTTGTTTTGGTTTTCTTTTTTTTCCTTTTATGTTTGTTTGTTTTGTTTTGTTTGTGTGTGGGTTTTTTGGGTTGTTAGTTCTTTTTTTCTGGTCATATTTGGTACACATAACACTTTTAAGATTCACCAAAATATTACAGCCTAGAGTTGCAGGTAATAAAATTTTTTCATAGTTTTATTAAAAAGAAAGTAGCAGAAGAGGTATAAAACAGTACCTTGATTGTTAATAAGACCAATATTCAGTCAGGAAGCCGGTGTCTAAAAAAGGCAAATATTTTTTTCCCATTGCACATCTAGATTACTTAATACATCTACCACTGCTCCATCTAGAGTTGATGGCATTCTGTGATCATTAAAATGCCCTAAACATTTAAAACTAATTTTTTCCTTAAATTCAAAATTTTAATATTTAAAACTGTGCATAAAATCTGAAGGTCGAGGAAATGCTGAACCCAAGGAAGCGTTTTTGCTTTTTGCTCAGATTCTTGAGATATGGTTTCATCTGAATGTTCCCCTTCATTTCATGAACAGAAAAAATGAACTGTTCTCGTTCACAGTGAAAAGAGGAATTACATTATTTTTTGAAGTCTCTGAGCAAGTTCTATACCATTCCAGACAATTAACTATCCCTAACAATCTTCATGATGGCCCTGTAAATATTCCATCAAACATAATTTGGGCACACAGGAGGAATCAGGGAGTTGCTGAACTACATCTTTAATAAATTATGTCCCTGCAAAGTTACTCAAGTGTTACTGTCAACAAAGCTCCACATCATTCATCACCCTCATAATCAGCTATCTGCTGAAGATCATATATAACACAGGTCTGCCATTTGCAGGGCTTCACTTGAAAGACCGATGCCCTCAGTGGCATAAATTGTGACCAGAATTCTCAGTGAGACTCATAAGAAACAGGCTGACACCACATTTCTACACTTTATTATGACACTGACATTTATGCCATTTATTTCTAAGTGAGAGATGGATCAAAAAAATAAAGGACTAATGGAAAATGTTATTAAACTTCCATGAAAGCTTAAGCCCTTAATAACTGTGTAAACGAGGTGTAGGAAATGCAGCACAACCTGCCACAAAAGAGATGAGAGGGCAGTGGTGCTCTAGAGAAGAACCCTTGAAATTGTGTGTCAAGAACATGAACACAAGAAAAGATTATATAACGTGTTGATTTTTTAGTCCTGACATCAGCCTGTGATTCAGAAACATGGAGCGGTCTTTCTGGATTCTTTGATGCCAGCCAAACTCCACAGATCAGGAAATTATTGGTATTTTTATTCAACATACAGAGAAAAGAGTCTTTTTTTATGAGCAGAGAAAATCTGATTGAGTGAGGAGACATCCAAAGAAACCAACAACCTGAGGAATTATTTTGGCCTTCAGCAAGGAAGCTTGATTTCTATAGCAGAATTAAAATAATAACAAATTAAAACATTTTCGTTGTTTAGGCTTAGAATTTTGGACTCATATGTCATCAATCCCCAGATTTTTATCTAAAGGGAATGTTCTGATTTTCTGAAAATGTCATACCAGTGGAAAAAAACAGTAAAAAGGAAACATAAAATCTGTCTCTTTCTATCTCTCTCTCTCTCCTTCTCTCTCTTTTCTCCTATTCTCCCCCACTCACCACAGATTGACTTCTGCAATTTACCTTGCAAAGGAATAATCTCCTTTAAACTGAATAATGTCATGTTTCTTGAATCCTTGAAACACTTACCATAATACCTGTATCTCAAATCTGAGATATCTCGGAGATATCTCCTGTGTTATAGGATATGTGTTGCCTGACTTCCTTTCCCTCAGTTACTCTCACAAATATATTCTCCCAAATATTATGGACAAAAAAAGATGACATGAAGGTACTTGGTTCAGCCAGGCATGGCCTTTTATATGTTCTTTTACTGTCCCGATACATAAAAAAAAAGGTGACAATTTCTTACATAGTCTTCTTGTGATATTTGCGAGTGGCTGTTCATTCAAATTATTCATTCAAACAAAACAAGTTTTGCAATTTCACACCAACAACTTCAGTTAATATGAAAGTGGCTGCTGGGACCAGAATTTCTGTTGTGAGGGAATAGCAGTGCACTTTCTTTTCCACATTCATGTCTAAAAATCTTGTTTAAGTAGTGCTTTCTTCAGTCTGGCAAGAAGCAACATATTCAAAGACAATTGCCTGCTCAGTATTTTCCTCACTCTCAACTTTTGTCTTCTATTAACTGAATAAAAGTTCTGAAAACCCAACAGTCTCTGCTACAATTGTGAAGTGTTCTTCTGGCCTAAAAGCAGTGTGTTAACAAAATGTATGCTTAACAAATATAACAGATGTTTTTTTTTTTTGAAGGCTTATAATCATTCAACAGGAACTGCAAATTTCTTGCTAAATGGCAGAAAGTCTCTTTGTTAAAAAAAAAGGGTTTTAAGTAAAAGTGAGAGGGCTTTAAAACGTGAGCATACATATACAAACAAATATATATACAAATTATAATGGGGAGAAACTCAGAAGAGTAAGGAAAAAAACAACTATATGAGCATTATATCAACATTATCATAGGTGATCTACCAGTTTAGAAAGTGTGTACAGAAACTTTGTTCATTTATAGGGACAGTTGGGTTTCACCTGAGTGTTCTGAAAGAGCAAGGCTACTATGCCCTGGGAAATGTCATACACTGAGTAGACGACCCTTATGGTTGACATCTTTAAAAGGAGCAAGCACAAGTGTTTGAGGAATTATGGTCTAGTTAATCTCAGTCCTCAAAACATCACAACTACATTTTTTATTTTAGTCAATTTCCAAACTCACTAGAAAATTAGATAAACAGAAATAGTCCATACAGATTGGTCACTAACAAATCATTCATGACCACACTGATTGCAAGATATTCGGATGATGAACAGCACTAGTGCAAGATACCATGATTAATAATGTCTTTAGTGCTCTCCCAGGGCATTCTTACTTGGAAGCTGTGGGGATATGTAAGGAGAGGACAAACTGTTTAGTGGAAAGAAAACTGCCTGGACCTCCAAGTTCAAGTCAGAACCTTGATATCCAGCAGTGGGCCCCTAAGAAGCAAATTAATCCAGGCATTTTGCTTCTGAGGCCAATATGACTTAATACACAATCACAGAATCACACACTGGTCCAGACTGGAAAAGACCACAAAAGCTCATTTGGTCCCACCTCCCTGCTCCAGCAGGGTCACCCCAGAGCACATGGCACAGGATTGCATCCAGACGGCTCTGGAATATCTCCAGTGAGGGAGACTCCACGCCTTCCCTGGTCTCTGTTCAGTGGTTGGTCACTGCACAGCAAAGAAGTTCTTCCTCATGTCCGTGTGGAACTTCCTGGGCATCAGTTCCTGCCCGTTTCTCTTGTCCCATTGCTGGGCGCCCCTGAGCAGAGCCTGGTCCATCCTCTGTCCCCTCCCTGAAGACACTGACAGACATTGGGGACATCCCCTCTCAGTGTCTCCTCTGGAGGCTGAACAGCCCCAGATTCCTGAGCCTTTCCTGGTCCCATAGATGTTCCTGTCCCTTCAGCATCTCCACAGCCTCTACTGGATCCTCTCCAGGAGCTCCACGTCCTTCCTGTTCTGAGGAGCCCAGAGCTGGACACAGCACTGCAGATGTGCCTCACCAGGGCTGACTGATTGGATGGATTCTCTGATGATAAGGATTAGGAAACCTGGAAGTTCACTAGGTTAAAAATGAGTGAAAAGCATGTTATCATGTTGAGTAAGGAAAACTGCACAGCCAGGAGTTCAGGGGAAGTTATTCTCTACCTCTGATCTGCACCAATTGGGAAATAACTGGAACACTCTGTACAGTTTTTGGTGCACCATTTCTAGAGCAATGGTGAGTTTGTTCAGCAGAGGGTTATCAAGATATTTAGGGCAAAAGGTCTGCCCTATGAGAATAAGTTAAAGGAGCTGTTAAAGAGTCTGTTTATTCTGGGAGAGCGCAGGCTAGGAGGGAAAGGATCCAGCAGCAAACTACAACTAGATATGGGAAAGATGCTGAAGATGCCCTTGTAAGCTAATTATGCTCTCTGCAAAGGTTTAGGTAAACTCCTCAGATGCATTATACGAGAGTATGTTGTACTTTTTCCTCTGTTTTTTTTCTGGTTGATTTTTTTTGGTGTCTTTTGTTTTATTTGTTTGGTTTTTTTGTGGGGTTTTTGTTGTGTTTGGGATTTTGTTTTTTATTTTGTTTCATCTTGTTTCCATAATGTCTGTAATTTTTAGGATTTTCACTAATCTGACTCTACTGACCTGAGATTTTCACAGTTCTATCATTTTAAAAATTCATCTGCACTTTATTTCATTTGCATCCTAATTATCAGTTATTCAAAACCAAAGACTTATTGAAACTCTTTGCAATTGGCTCTTTTTTCTTACTAAACAAAATATCTTCCTCGTTCATAAAAGGATTGAGTATCTAGATGACCAGGTAGAACAGCATAAGTACTGTATGATATTAATGTGGGTCTCTAGCGTTGACTTATCAACTTCACAATTCAGATCTGTTTACCTTTTTTTAAAGCAATTGTTGTTTATCTGTATGAGAATCTTCCCTTTTTATCCAGTGGTGATTTATATCTTTTTTGAGATGTTTTGATGAAAAGTGTAGCTGAATGAACTTCTGAAAATGCCAAGCAGATTTAGAGTAGTTCGATATTCTCCTTCTTCAAATTTTCACTTTTACCTCAAAGAATTCCATTAGGTTTGCAAGACACAGAAGTGCACAAAATCACATTGTTTTTGTTTCAGAATATCATCCCTGTAGTCATTAGTTAAACAAAAGGATAGACACTGTAGTTTGTGCTTCAACAATTTTATCCTTTATTTCTTTTAGAGCATGCAGGTAAATAGGACAGAGCACTGACAAGCTGTAAATGTTCTTTCTCACAGAGATAATCCTCTATAAATAAGCCTTTGTCACGAAAAAAAAAAAGCCTGTATTAGACGAACAAGCTCCAACAGCTTTTGTTTCCAGCACTTACAGTTTGGGTTTTTTTGTTGACAAAAGTTTTAATTTTGCACTAAAATAATTAACTAGGTATATAATAGATTTTCATGTAATGAATATTAATCTTAGTTAAATCATCCAACTTTGCTGGAGCTAATTGAGATTTTCTGCCTGAATTCAAGCTATCAGTGTGGACAGTGAAATACTTACTGTAAATAAATCTCATTTGATACAATTCAAATCATAATTTATATGACTCTCCTTCCTGAATGAGAGGTTCCACTTTAGGTTTAATTAAATTCAAATGAAGAAAAAAATAACCAAAAAGTATTTTTTATGGAGAAAATGCTGTATTTTTCCCACTTGCTTATTTCTGTTAACATAGGACGAAGCTAAAGGGGGTCATTATCATTTTATGTGGAGGACAGAACTAATGGGGGTCTTGTGAAATGTGAAATAATGGCTTGTATTTAGTGTCTTAAAAGACAGCAGACTACCAAAGAAATACAGAAAATATATTAAAATGAATCATCAATTTCAAAAAGCTCAGAATAAAAATCTATTGATAAAACTAAGCTTGAAGATTGTAACTAAAACAATATTTCCAACAAAATTGTGCTTATGGAATTAAAAGAAGGAAAGGAAGGGGAGGAAGGAAAGAAGGAATGAATGAATGAAGGAAGGAAGGAAGCGGGGGAGGGAGGGAGGAAGAAAGGGAAGAAGAGAGGGAGGGAGGGAAGAAAGAGAAGGCAATGCTTCCAGATTTACAAAGCTGTCTAAATTGGCAAAGGTTAAAGAATAGTGTGAGATTTCATGTAATTTAACGACTGGCATTGATCTAGAAGGGGACTGGTAAATCTGAAATTTTTCCATTCAAATATGACAGGGTGAAAAGTGAAATTATGTAGTGGTTTTGATTTTAGACCCTCATTGGTAACCAGGTTGTAACTGAGGAA
>VZRE01013712.1:0-22744 GCA_013396775.1 Cephalopterus ornatus | reverse complement strand
AGAAGATGACCACTTCCTCAGTTACAACCAAGTTACCAAGAAAGGCCTAAAATCAAAACCACTACAGGGAGGAATGAATGGGCTTTTCAACCTCGTCTGTTGTTCCATCCCAGAGAAGGGGCAAAACCAATGTTCATGGTATTGCTCCAGTCTATAGCTCTGTGTGCAGGTGCAATTGCTTATGGGAAAAAGCTACACTGATCTTGAGTTTAGAAAACTCAGATAAGGGAAATGTTTTAATGTACACAACAAGAACATGCTGTTTCTGCACTGCCAAATATCCAACACAGCAAAAAGGAAAGGGGTCATATTAGACGTGAAAACTATCAATGAGATAAAGGCAAGCCCACGTGTTTCTGGGATGCATTTACTGAGAAATATCTGGCACACTCAGGGCAAGATAAAATAATAAACAATTACAATTGCTAGTGTCATAAAAACGCTGTGTTTTGCATGGTATGTGTTTGAACCATGAGCAAGGCGAGTAACGTTGGCAAGACGAAACAGACTTCAGCAAAGAACTGCGCAACAGGAAGTAGTTTTTAAAGGCACCAGCCATGAAAGAATTGGGCAACTTGTCGAACTGCTTCAAGATTATACTGTTAGACCACATTTTTATTACAAAGCTTTTAGTTTGTTTTTTTTCAGATTTGCTCAGAAAGAGCAGATGTTTTAAATTATTGGGTGTTGTTTATTCAGTTAATATTTTGCAGGTGGTAATAATTCTTCAGCCTTTGAAAACAAGCATATCAGAGAAAGGAGAAAACTCTCCTTTTCCAAGTGTCCCACTAGGGAAACATGAGAGAAAGCCTCTAGATCAGTTCAGAGTGTAATTGAATCAGTCATGGAATTCTCTGTAGATTGTCACGTTACGCTTTATTAACATACAAGATAGTAAGTTCCCTGTTTAGAGGAATATATGATGTGAATTAAATGACAGAATTGTTGAATAGTGCAGGTTGGAAGGGATCTCTAGAGACTTTCTAGCCCGACCTCCCTGCTCCGAGCACAGGCAGCTGGGGCAGGCTGCCTTGGACTGGGTCCATTCACCTTTTGTATATTGCCATGGATGGAGACCCTATAAGTTCTCTGGGCAACCTCTTTTATGTTCAATCACTTTTACATCAAAAAGATTTTACCTTCTGTGTAAACAGTGTTTCCTGTGTTTTGTTTTCTTCACATCGCCTCTTATCCTGCCACTGGGCACCACTGAGCAGAGTCTGACTCCATCCATTGTTTTGAGCCTGGCAGTACAGCCAGGTTTCCCTCCATCTCTCTGTCTGCTTACCTGGTCTGTACTTCATCAGTTTGCCCATAAGGAAGTTTGGGTCAAAAGCCTTATTGAAGTTGAAATAAACACCACCCACTGCTTTCCCCTCATCTGCCAAGGCCTCTTGTAGTTGTGTAGTAAACAATAAAACATATAAAGTGAGTAAGTTGTGAGAGACGGTTGCAGTCACTTCATACGTTACATTAACCAAAAGATTATATTATGTGGCTGCCATTCTTTTATAGAAAGGTTTGAAACATGTTTAATTTCAAGGTGAGTGATCATATCATAAATTTAAGGATATCAATGCTACTGAAACAAACCTTGAACAATCACCACAGCGAGGACAGGGTCAGATTCTAAAGTATTTAAGCAACTTTTGTAATTGTTTGAGGTAAATCAGATGCTTGTATCCCTTTAAAAATGATGAGTCCAAGGTGTAACCTTTAAATGCATTTTTGTAATGACTTATTTTAAGTCTCTCAATGATTCAAAAAGTCTAACCCAAAGTAACCATATTGGTCAGTATATCCACAGCATATCTTTCTCATTACCACAAGTAGTGTAATGATTCTAATATACCCTAGCTCCAGATATCCTGTTGTTTCTGGTTTTTCAATAAAACACAATCTTTCACTGTACATCTGTTAAGATCTGCATTTTTACAATTAGTTTAAAGCTTTGTTTCTGAGAGGGACTTTTTTTTTTTTCTGATTGTTAACTGCATATTTTCTTACAAGCATTTGCCACGTTCTTAGTTACATTTATTATAATTGGAGCTGTTTTTATAAAAACTCAGTTCAGAAGAAGATACTGTAAAAGACTAGCTGCCTCACATTCACATTCAGGGTGAAAGGTGCAATGTGTCTAAAGCTTCCAGACACCAGCAACTCATAACAAATTCTTGGTTCTTGTCTCATTTTCAGAAACATTTAAGTATCATTTTTATGTAACTGTAACTGATGTCAACAACGTTACTTTTCAAAATAATTCCATGTCTCTTCATCTGACATCTGAAATACGATGTGAAATCCAGTGTTGTCTCCTGACCTCTGTTTTCATCAGTTCAGAAAAGTTTTTATGATTTAATAGTAGCATTCACCACTACAACATATTTTTTACTTTTTGGTGCATTTATGCCTTATTTTTCTTAACATAACTGATACTCAAGAGACCAGAAGAGGGGTTGAAATCTCATTAGTAGAAACAGAAGGCTTAATGTGTTACTTTAGAAAAAGTTCACTAAACTCTAGATAAGCTGCAGGACCACAGTTTACTTAAGAAATCTAATGGTGGCATTGCTGTCTCTCGGCAGAAACCTTGTTGTGTCTGTTTGCAAAAGTAGGTACTGTAATTGTGATGCAGTACTTTCAAGGGGAATAACTTGCATGTGTCATGGAGTAGCAGCACTTGCAAAGTCCCCTTTATCTGCTGCTTTGTTTCTTCATCGTGGCAATGCAGTCCTCACCACGTGTCTAACTAAGATTGCTACCAATCTGTTAAAGAAATATGCTTCCCTATCTCCTATTAGAAGAACTAAAGCCAAGCAGAAGATTTACACCCTTTCCAAATTAAATAGTTATCCGGCCAATTTCCTTTGAAATTTGATTGCAGCAGAAAGGTCATTTGGTCAGTTTATATCCTGACTGTGTGTCTTCCGTGTGACTGTTGCATAATTTTCATTTCTTCCAGGCTAAATTATAGGCCTCCTGTGTCTTACTGTGCTCTTCTACCTCTATCGATGTGTGTCATCTGGGATGATATGTCACATCAGGGACACATCAGACTATATAAGGAACACCACTCCACCACTTGTGAACATCTAATTTCAACCCCAGCAGTATGATCTTTTGTTCATTGAGCTATGGCAGCTTCATGATCCCATAATGTGTTGGGATTTTGTACACTTTTTCTCTTGAAACCCACTTTGATTATAGTAAGCTTTCTGTTTCTTAGCTTAGGTTTAAATTTTAAGTGCACAAATCAGATTTCACTCATTTTGTCCTTTATGTAAGAACACTAAGGATGGATAAGGGTCAGGTTCTTCATCATTAATGAGTAGTTATTTATTTATCATTTTAACATTGTTTTCAGTAGCTGTCAGCAGCTTCAATGCATCACTTAGATGGAACCAAAAGTCATTTAATTTGAAATTAACTGAAGTTGTTTAAAGGCATATCCATGAACCTTTGGTTAGATACAGGTTATACAGTATCTAGCAAAAGTAGCTGTTCTATTTGCTTCAAATCTGTGCATGACCCTTTGAAAAGCTTCTCAGTCAAGTCCATGCTTGCCCTAGTCCAAGGAGCCAGTTCTTTTAGCACTGGCCTGGGAATTGCTACTTGTCTTGGCTTATAATTCTGTCATGTTGATCAAGAGTTCATAATTTGCTGCTACTGACAGGAAGCTGGTTTAAAATATGTCTCACTATTCCATTAGATTTGGTTCTAAATGAAATTTATAACTCCCCTTAAAATATTAGGCACCTTCATGTAGCACAGGGAATCACTGTGGCCTATGAACATAATTCCACGGAAGAATGATATTTTCTCCTCAAAAGCATACTTGGAGACTTATCCACTTGATATTACCTGACATTATGAATTATTGATTTAGCTATTGCAGGCCATGCTTATTCTATGACCAAACTGGATTTTTATCAAGATATCATGTAGCTGTGGACTTAGCTTCTCTTTATTTTTGCACTGATTTATCTCCTTAAAGAAGGAAAAAAAAATTCATTGGCAGACATTAAGTTTCAAATTTAAAGAATAATAATAAAAAGCTTCAAAAGAAAAATATCAAACCTTTTTTTTGTTTTAATAAAGCAAGCTACTTTGCCTGCAGCCATTTTGCCTTATTTTGCAATTTCTTTTCCTCAAAATAATTTAGATGTGTAAAATGTATATCCTGAGAGTGAATTAGAGATGTACACATGGTCAAGTCTTCATGTTTTTTTTTTATTTTGAGAAATGAGCTTACTCTTATTGAGCTGATGTTCATTCTACAAACTGCATGACCAAACACTGTACAAAGATCTGAAACAATTACCTCTACACTGCTCTAGGTCAGTCCAAAAGTCCATCTACTCCAGAATCTGTCCTTGCCAATGGACAAAAGCAGCTGCTTAGGGGAAGCGTTTGCAAGCAATACAGGAATATGGTGGTGTTTCCTTTGATGTGCCCTTCTAGCCTGAGGCAATATGTGACTTGTGAATGGAATTTATAAATGTGGGTTTGTGTTTAAAGGCTTTTACTTGATTTCTTTTTCTTCCAAATTGATTTTTTAGATTCCATTTATAGTGTTTATAGTCAGAGAATACTGTGACAGTGAGTTCCATCATTTGATTACCCACTAAATGGAAAATCTTCTTTGGGCACACTTCTGCCTGACAATGTAGTTTGCTCCCTTGCAGTTTTAAAATTTTTTTTGGTTTTGTAATAGAAGAAATTTGGAGAAGTCTTTCAAAGTCATTATGTCATTACACTTTGGAGCTTGATGATGGTGACAATGGGATTGAGCTTTTGTGGATAGGAAGTGTGGTAATGCCAACAAGGCAGATATCCTGGTGGAAATGAAGAGGCAGACGAAATATTCTATAAGCAGTTGCAGGTAGTCTCGTGATCAACGGCCTTTGTTCTTGAGGGGGACTTCAGCTTACCAGATATCTGCTGGAAGTACAATACAGTCATGAGGAAAGAGTCTAGGAGTTTCCTGGAGTGTGTGAAAGTTCTGCAAGTGCCATTGCCAGATCATGTTAAGATTCTCATCTACCAAAAAACCCAAGTCCTTCTCCTCAGGACCACTGTCAATCCATTTGGGCCAGCCAGATGTGACCCCACTGAGAAGGCACTTTGAGCCCTGTTGTTCATTCACTTATATTACAAATGTCTTGATTTCACAGATTTTAGGTTTTGGTATTAGGTTATTGTTAAATGTGGTGTTGGAGTTTTAGAGTCAGGAACATTGATTTGTCATACTCGGACACCCCAAAATTTTGTCTCATCTCAGAGTTTTGCTTCTATTGTTGGCTCCAGAGCAGGTGCTTGTGGAAGGCTCCGTGGGAGAAAACTTGCACTTTGCTTGTGCATCCTTTGCCTACATATTTCCTGAGTCAGCAGCTGCAGAGCTTCACTACTAATCATTGAATTCACTGCATTTTGTCACTTTTCTTCTGAATCCCTTGAAATACTGACTACCACAGCACTTTACAGCAAGGAATACCTCAGTGAACTGTTACGCTGAAAAAATACTTTGTCTTGAGATTATCAGATCTTCTGATGGGTGATTTCATTGGTGCCCTCTAGTGTTTAAAGTGAGATAAATATTTAGTAAGTATTTTCTTATTAGGTAATAGTCAGTCTGGCTTGTCAGTCACCAGTGTAAGTGAGCTAACTGGTGACATTAAGATTGGAAGCTGCTTAGGCTGCAGTGGTCGTGCACTGGTGAAGTTTGCAGTCCTTCACTTTGGAAATTTGGAGTCCTTCCTCCAGTTTGCAGGGCTATGGGTCAGGTGAAGAATAAACTCAGGACTCTAAATTTTAAAAAAGCAATCTTTGAGCTGTTCAAGGAGTTTGCCAACAGTGCCCCCTGGGAAACTACCTTCAGAGACAAGGGAGTGGAGAAGAGCTGGCAGATCTTTAGGGTGCGTGACACAGAACACGATAGCTCTTGATTCCCATGAGTAAGAAATCAGGAAAAGGAAGAGCACAGCTGAGCTATGGCCTGCTGGTCAAACTAAAGGGCAAGAAGGAAATGCATAGGAAGTGGAAGCAGAGGTAGGTGTCCCGGGAAGAGTATAGGGACACTACCCAGTTTTATATGGAGGGGTGAGGATGGCCAAGATTTGACTGTAGTTTAACTTGCCAAGGGATGCAAAGAATAAGAGGAAGGGCTTCTGTGAAAGGGAAGGTCAAAGGAAGCGTACCTACCGATGAATACTACTGGCAAATTGGTAACAGAAGATAAGGAGAAAGCTGAGGTACCCAAGAACTTTTTTGTTGTCTTCATGGGTGGTCTCCCTTCCCACATCTCTTGAGTGGGTGGAACTCAAAGCAGGGATCAGGGGAGCAAAGTCCCTCCCACTGTAAGAAAAGATCAGGTTCAAGGCTCCTGAAGAACCCGAACATACGGAAGTCTATGGGACCTGACAAGATGCATCCCAGAGTCCTGAGGGTATTGGCTAATGTAGTTTACAAGCCACTCTGCATGGTATTTGAAAAATCAGGGCAGTCAGGTGAAGTCCCAGGTGACTGGAAAAAGGGAAACATTGTGCCCATCTTTAAAAAGTGAAGAAGAGAGGACTCTGTGAATTACAGACCTGTCAGCCTCACCTCTGGGCCTGGGAAGATCATGGAACAGATCTTCCTAGAAGCTGTGCTAAGGCACATGGAGAACAGGGAGGTGATTTGGGACAGGCATCATGGCTTCACCAAGTGTTGCCTGACCAACCTAGTGATCTTCTGTGATGGAGTGATTGCATCATTGGACAAGGGAAAGGTTAGAGATGTCATTTTTCCAGACTTCTGTAAAGCCTTTGACACAGTTCTCCACAGCAGCCTTCTCTCTAAATTGTAGAGAGAAGGATTTGATGGGTGGACTGTTCAGTAGATAAAGAATTGGTTGGATGGTCATATCTAGAGGGTAGTGGCCAACAGCTCAGAGTCCCAATGGACATCAGTGACAAGTGGTGTTCCTCAAGGGTCCATATTGGGACCAGTGTTATTTAGTATCTTCATTAATGACACAGATTAAGGGATTGAATACACCCTTAGCAAATTTGCACGACACCAAGGCTAGTGGTGTGTTTGACATGCCTGAGGGATGGGATGCCATCCAGAGGGACCTGGACAAGCTCAAGAAGTGGCCTCATGGAAACCCCATAAGGTTCAACAAGGCCAAATGCCAGGTACTGCAGGAGGGTCAGGTTAACCCCTGACATTAACACAGGTTGGGGAATGAACAGATTGAGAGCAGCCCTGCTGAGGACTTGGGGGTGCTGGTGGATGAGAAACTGGACATGACCCAGCCATGTGCACTCACAGCTCAGAAAGCCAAGTGTGTCCTTGGCTGCATCCAAAGCAGCATGGGCAGTAGGTTGAGGAGAAGATTCTCCCCATCTACTCCACTCTCTTGAAGACCCCACCTGGAGTGCCACATTCAGCTCTGGGTCCTCAGCAGAGGAAGGACATGGACCTGTTGGACCAGGTCCACAGCAGCATCACAAAGGTGATCAGGAGCACCTCTCCTATGAGACAAGGTTGGGAGAGTTGGTGTTGTTCAGCCTGAAGAAGGCTACAGGGGCACCTTATTGTGGCCTTTCAGTACTTAAAAGGGGCCTATAAGAAAGATGAGGACAGGCTTTTTATCAGAGCATGTTGCAATAGGACAAAGGGTAATGGTTTTAAACTAAAAGAGGGTATACTGAGACCAGATGTAGGGAAGAGTTTTTTTATGATGAGGGTGGTGAGATACTGGAACAAGTTGCCTCAAGAGGTGATGGATGCCCCATCCTGGAATGACTGGAGGGTTCCTCATGAGATCTAAACTTTCATCTAGTCACAAGAGCACAGAATCACAGAATACTTTGAGCTAGAAGGGACCTTGGAAGATGCTGCTTCATTACACGATGCCTTTTACAAATAACTGATAAATAAATTAAATATCTCAGGTTCCAGTACTGCGTTTCTTTTGGCTTTCTAGGTAACTTCTCTCCAAGTATTCCTAACTTCCCTCTTGTATCCTCTAACCAACTACTAGTTTAGAAGCACAGTAACTACTGTTTTACAGACAGAGCAGTTTTTGTCCACCAAACCTTACACTTTTCCCCATATCCATAATTATGTGTTTGTTTGCTGTAGAGAATTTTAAAAAAGGTAGAGTTATATTCAATAATAAAAAATGATGACTGAGGGAATGGGTGTCAAAGATTGGAGAATACTACAGAGTACAATCTGTCATTATGAAAAAACAGTAGAGCAGGCTAACAGACAATCCTGCAGTTTAACCTTAGGCAAATGTCCCACAGGTTTTAGTGGATCTGTGGGCATTGTGATCCCAGAAAACTCAGGAGGATCAAAACCAAAAACTGGTCAGAAAGCTGGAAGGAAAAGTAGCGTGACACAGCATTCCAATGTGTTTATGAAGAGATCACACCCCCAGCCCCCCTAACCATGGGTATGGCTCATTCCTCTCTCAAAAAAGCACGCAGTGGAAATTTCCACTGCAAGTTACAGCATATTTCCACCCTTTAACCCCACACACACTGAAGTTTTGCAATTCTTTATGGTAGTTGAAATGTATAACCTTTACTTTACCGAAGATAACCAATCTGCTTTTTTTAACCTAACCTAATCTTATCTTTCTTGTTTAATCCAAAAAAATGCATTTTTACAGCTCTAGTGAGAAATACAAGGATAAAGTAATTTGAATGATGAGCAGTTAACAAAATCATAAATATTTGTTTGAATTTTAAATAATTTCATACGAGTCAGCATTTTGTAAATGAAATTGGTATTTATGTGTATGGCAAATAAGGGGTTTTTTGTTTTAATATTTAATAGTGGCCAATATGTAAAAAGACCTTTGTTTTATTCACATCAAATAATTTCCATCGTGAGCATGCTGATTAGCAGGATGCTTTGTGATCAGAAGCAAGCCCCTTTGCTGCTTGATGAGCACAGCTTTTTAAGCCTGTGCAGTTCAGTAGTGCCACCTAAATGCATGCCTATAAGCCTGAATGTGCATTTCTGAACCATTCAATAACATCATTTTCTTATCCTAAAAAGATTATTATTTAAAGGAAGTAGAATCAAAAGAACGTAGCAGATGAGCACAGAAGAGGCAAGGAGAAATAACCAGAAAAAGAGCAGAAAATGTTTCCAGGAAAATGTTTTTTAAGGCAAAACTTCGAGAAATAAGAGAACAAAAGATCTAGAAATTAGAGTGATAGGGAAAATAATGGTGTCCTGAATTTGCTAAGCACAAAGAAAAAAATGATATATGACTTGGATGTATGAGACAAGGGAAAAGGAAAGAAGGGCTCATTTTCAAGATACAGCAGACAGGTGATAAAACTTCCCCAAACTTCTTCACCTTTGTTTGCATTTTTTCTTCCCCAATATTCTGCCATTCCCAACACCATTCTGAAAGGCTTTCATGTGGTGGTCTTGACTGTGACTTCTGCAACTGTGACTTCTCTTTCTGCCTTTCCTCATTCTGCTGCATGAACAAGACAGTAAGGGAGAAAGGAGAGGGTGGCAAGGATGGTCATGCAGGGCCTTTACTCTTCCAGACAAGAGTCTTTTTCCTTGGGAGTCTTTGATAGCAGAATTAATTTAGTTCACATTTGAAGACTAAACAAAGACCTGCAAGCTCCCCACTCCTCAGAGAAAACTAGTATGTCTTCTGTTTATCTGAGCACTAGTGATAGTATTACATACCTACCCAGAGTAATGCATTCAGTGCTTTTTAGTTGAAAACATTGACAGTTTTCTCTAAATACGATCTTAATTTAGGTTGACCTTTGTAAGCCTTCTACACTTCAGCTTTTCTGCTTTTGTGCAAACTGGGAGATTTATATTTCTCCTTCCATGTCTCATGTGTTTAAGCTGCTCATTGCTACTCCTGCTTGTTTGACACTCGTTTTTCTTGCCATTCTCAGTTGCATGTCTCGACAGCGAATTTCAGTTACACTGTGCATTACCTACTGCAAGATCATTTGCTTGAGCTGGTCCTTTAAAAATCCTGACTCTGAAAACCGCATTCCCATCCCTCTATTTGAGCATGATCTTCCCATATTTGCAAACTTTCCACCTGCCATCTCATCAAATTCAAGCTTCTCATCCTTTATTATTTCTTACAATTCTTCCTTCTTTTTTCTATCATGAAGAGATTTCCCTATTTCCCCATGTCAGGAAGAAAATTCAGGCACAAGGAATTGAATGACCCATGTATTTGAATTTCAAGTCTTGCGAAGACTGTGAACCTAGAGAGATTGTTCCTGTTCTTTTTGGGCATACAGAGAATAAGGGACTTTTTGTGTACCGCTGTTACTATCAGGCTATAATAATCTGTGCTACTGTTTGCAGGTTTCTATATTACATGTCAGATGGCATAATACCAAAATTGTAATCCAAGGCTGTGTCTGAAATTGACCTGTGCTGATTAGTTTTCCAATGTCCAGCAGCTGAAAGAATGATTTTCACTAGATGACTTAATGTACAGATTGTGAGAGGAGAAAGTGCCCATTGTGGTAATGAAGTTTGGTATAGAGTCTCATGATTGGGTCTTAAATTGAATGCTGTTTGAGCATATCCATTTTAGTAAGTGACCTGATTATGTACCAGTGACCCATCTATATCATTGCTTACCAGTTCTCCAAACTGTGTCATCTACAGGTTTTAGCAATGATAATTTTACCTTTTCTTCCAGGTAACTGATAACAAGTAACAGGACAGAGTCAGTTGTCATACAAAAGGGTGAGAAAGAGTAGTCCTGTCTTGGCATCTTAGCAAAAAAGGGACAGCTAGGGTGTCAGGCTCTATTTCCATTATCTTTATATTGACAGATATATTTTTAGTACCATTTCAAAATTCTCAATTAATCTGTATTAGTGATTGATTTCGTTATAATCAATCTCAAGTGGATAAATACGGAGCTATCTGGACCACCCACCTTTTAAATACATGTTCTCAGTATTAGTTTTCTTTCCAGCTTTCTGGAACTTTTTCTGTGTTCCAACAGTTACTGAAAATCAACAGTTATGGTTCAGATAACTCTGAACTCTCTAGCTTGCTAAAACTTTAAATGCAAATTATATTGACCTACTGACTTCCCCCAAACCCTCCAGTACTTATATTATCCTTGCTTAGTTTTTGCATGGAAATTGTATAATTATCTTCCTGGAATAAATAAATAAATAATATGCTTTTTTTTTTTCTTTTGCAGATATAGACCAGAAATCATAGTAGTATGCTGCCTTTTACTAACGTTTTACCGTATCTGTGTGGTCCTGGTCTATATCCAATATTAGGAACCTATTCGTGGGTCCTAATATGTGGAAAATCTCATTATTTTACTTATCCCTACAGATCATAGATCTTCTTAGAGCCATTGATTTCTTTACCAGTTTTCTAAACTTCCCAGATTTAAGTTTATTTTTCTTGCTGACAGTATCCTGCTTTTTCCATTTGAGTATATATTTTTGTATATAGATAGTCGTACATAAAGATCCTTGCTGCCACCACATTCATCAGAAAATGTCTTTGTTTTTCAAATTTTTAAGGATATCTTTAAAATGCTTTCTACTACCATTCACATTTTTCTCCCAAGTAGCTGATTCATTGATTTTTGGCAATATAAAAGTAGCCTTTAAAAAATACTGATAGATGTATAAATACATGCATATTAGTAACCTCAGTTTTCTTGTGTTTGCCCACAAAATCCACTCAAACTAGAGTTAATTGCCACTTAACTAAAGCTACTATTTCTTTAGATATCCAGGTCTTCTTTACCTGTGCAGTGGCTTTAGAGTTAGAAATTTGTAACTGATAATTATTGTTACCACTATATCATTAGTGACATTTAGAAATTAAAAAGTTGGAAGAATGAGCACAGACACATTTTGTTCACATCATGAGTGAGTATACTCCATTACCTGTTTTTAGATTTCATGCCATTATTTATATGTTTCTCAGGTTGAGTGACCTGTAATAATACAGCTTTCTAACCTACACATTATGACGCGGTTCTTACAGTGATGATCTCATGTTCACTAGTGTGATAGGAGTCAAGCCCCTATACGGTGTGTATGTTGCTTTGTTTATTCTTTAGGACACTGATTTGTAAGCATTCAAGAACTCCATTTCTAACTTCTCAGTGACTTGTAAAAAGGCAATGCCATTTTTGATGCAGATTGAGACTCTCCTTTCATATTTTGCCCACTCAATTCTTCCCAAGTAGTTGAGACTGAGTGTGAAGTGGAAAGTTACAGGTATGCCTGAGAGTAAACCTTCCAAATTACAGGCTGAGGTCAGGCAAACTGTGAGCAGTATCCTAACAGTTCTTTCAAATGAGAGCAAACAAAGCTTCAGACCTTGTAAAATATTTAAAGCTGTGTGAAACTCAGCAGTTTTTGCTGGCAAGAGTTCTGACTTCAGTCTGGTTGCAGTTTGCATAAGGTTTGCATACACTGAGAATTCAAACAAAATTGTAACAGGAAACTCAGCTAAAAGTATCATGTTTTTGATAAAAATTTCAAAGCAAGTAATCTTGATGACTTTCACTAAAAATCCAATTATGGTATAAAAGTTATTCACATCTTGGTCTCGGTTAATCAGAAAGCTTAGAGTTTTGTTTTTCCTGTCAAAAAAGTAAGGTCAAAATTCAAGTTATAAGAAAAACAGATTAATCCTATTGAATTGTATTATTGTAGAACATTTGACACCTCTGAAAATATTGTTGTTATTTTCTTTGAAAATTGGAATTTACTGATCACCCTTTGTACCATTTTGGAGATTCTTCAGTCTCATATCAGCTCTTAGTTTGATCTGTAGGAAACAGAATCATAGTCTTAAATTATTCTAAAAGTGAATACATCTGGCTGTACAAAGGAATAGAGAAAGGAATACGACCTTCCTCCAGCTCCTCAGCACAACAGAATAATGATTATCACCTTCATAATGACACGTCTAGGAGCAATATGGAATACCTACCCTGGCTGTTCCAGTTGATGTCACAGTCAAAATTGCCACTGACTTCATTGGGACATAACCATAGAATCATAGGATGGTTTGGGTTGGAAGGGACCTTAAAGATCGTCTAATTCAAATGCTCCTGCCATGAGCAGGGCCACCTTCCACTAAACCAGATTGCTCAAAGCCCAATCTAACCTGTGCAAGTGGCCTCTGACACTTCCAGGGATGGGGCATCCATGCTTCTCTGTTCCAGTGGCTCACCACCATCACAGTCAAGAATTTCTTCCTAATATCTAGTCTAAACCCGCCCTATTTCAGTTTAAGGCCATTCCCCCCTTGGTTTATCACTCTGCACCCTTGTAAAACGTCCCTCTCCCCAGCTTTCTTGCAGGGCCCATTTTGGTACTGAAAAGCAGCTCTAAGGTCTGCCCAGAGCCTTCTCTTCTCCAGGCTGAACAACCTCAACTCTCAGCCTGCCTCCATAGCAGAGGTGCTCCAGCCCCCTGACCATCTTTGTGGCTTCTTCCGGAGTCATTCCAAGTCCCCCATATGTTAGGAGCCTCAGAGCTGGACACAGTACTTCAGGCGGGGTCTCAGAATAGTGGAGAAGAGGGGGACAATATGGATCTTTAAACTAAAAAAATAAATGTATTGTCTTGGAATCTTTCAGCAAAACTTTTGAGTGCTCAGACATTTTGTAAGTATACCAGTAGAAGGCAAAATTCAAAGGAATTTAAATAGCAGTTACGGAGTGGCTGTGGTGCCGTTGTTTTTTCAAGTCAGAGTTCTGTGAATGGTGGGGGGATGCATACCAATCTCTTTTCTGTTTTATAATGAAATTGTTGTTAAGGCTGATTAGAAAGGTTCTGATGTGGCTCTATAATAGTAAAATGTCCCTTCCCGTATAGCAGATAAATTCTTCATTATTAAAAAAGCTTTCATATAAATTGGTAAAATGTCCATAACTTAGAGATTAAGACAGTGTTCTATTTATAAACCATTGCATCCTCAACTTCCTGAAAGAAAACTGAATAGGAAATCCAGGATGTTTTACATACAAGATTGTACTTCTTAATGTCAAGTAAAAGATCCCTGATATCACGTTTGTCCCTTCTGGAACCTGTTAAAATTAAAACAAACCAGTTTCTGTCATCGAACAGTTAAAAATCCAATCAGTTCCTCTCTTCATTTATGATTTTTCTGCCCAGTTTACATTCTCTAACTAACCTGGACTTCATCTGTAAATTTTAAAAAACATATGAGGAAGTTAAAGTAAAACCTTTTAAAAGAATATTGTAAAAAAATGAACTTTCTCTAAAAAGTGAAGCTTACAGTTTTCTAGCAGCTTGTAATTTCTTTTCTAAAGCATTTTAAGATTTTAAAGGACAAGATTATTGTCAGATGAGCATGGAAAATCAGATGGATTAAAGTATTGTAATTAGAAAGGCTGTTAAAAATCTTAGTAATTACAAGTAATTACAAGAGTTTAATTTTTGTAAGACTTGAAATAGTGTAAAAAGGAAATATTGTATATATGTTCTTGAACTTCATGATTTGTAAGTATTTTTTAAAAAACCTGTAATTAGTGATGTTGTAAAATCCCAGAAGATAAGTGGGGTAATATGTATGACTCAAACACTGATATCTGGATAGCTGTGGAGCCAACCAAGGACTGTTGGTAATAATACATTGTGAGAAAGTCACTGAGACTAACTTCATCACTGAGACTAACAAATGAAGTATGGCTTCATCTAAAGGTACTCAATCAGGAGGTTTGTACTTAAAAACTGTGATTCTCGTGCAAAGTTGACTTCATTCCAACTTTTTACTTCACACTTGCTAGAAATTGTCCTTGCAGGTATCAAGTACTGACTGTCTTGTGAATACTGGCTGCATGTTATGTGCTTCTCTCCTTTTTGAGCTTTAAAGGATAAAGGCACCAAAGAATCAGTCTTTTTTACAAACTCATGTCGAGACTTCTGTTCTTATCATAGTTACTGTAGAAAGGTTCTCCCTCCTCTTCTCCATGTAAATGCAGCTGATCTTCAACACATTTTTCTTGCTTCTGGCATCATCTCCTGTGTAGGATGTGATGTTCCCCTTGGGTTTGGCTCAGTTGTACCCTCTCACTGTATCTATCCATGGTTCAGGAGTTCTAGGTCCCATGATTGCATCTTGAAGTCTTTTGTCACCCATTTTGTAACTCTCTTGCCTACTGCTCAGTGACCACAGGTTTCCCGCACATTTCTCTTCTCCTTTCCACACCTTCAGTCTGTAGAAACCACTCTTCCCTCCATCCAGAGCGTTCAGGTCCCTTTTCTTCTCTTTTCCTGATGCCAATGTACGGTTTGTTTTCCAAACTGCTTTAGCTGCTTTAGGCTGGGTTTTAGACTCAAAGCTGACTTTCTGCTCGTTTGTGTATGTGGGTAAGTACAAATGGCATCAACTCAAGCAGTTAAGTTGTATATTCTTCATGCAGGGCTAAGAAAGAAGAAGTTGACTTTCATCTAAGCAGAGATCAAACTGATTAAATGTTCTTTTGGTCTGAGTGAAATTTTTAGTCAAATATTAATTAACAATTAGCCATATCATAGAATCATAGAATCAACTGTGTTGGAAAAGACCTCTGAGATCATCAAGTCCGAACCTTGATCCGACACTGCTGCAGTTACTAGGAGCTATATAGAGCTATTGTTTTAAATTGTGTAGATAAAATTATTTCACAAATCTTGTTGGAGCCAACAGTGTATTTTGAAATTTGCAGAAAGGACAAAATGTGCAAAAAGAAAACCAATTGTGCACATTTCTGACAGCTGGTGTTGTCAGTCACAGGCTGAAGTTGAAAGTTCTGGCTGTATTGGAAGTAGAGATTCATTGGAAGTCTGATTTTTTTAAATTCCATTTAAAATGGATCTAATTAAAGAGCAGACAGGAATATCCAAGCAGGTGAATACAACTTCACTTTTGAATTTTAAATACCAAATACAGCAGGCTGTAGAAAATCAAAATAAACAACTCGACCACATTGTAGCATTAGATTTTCTGGAAAATATTTTATTAAAGTTTCCATGTGAATGTGATGAGGTAAATTTCCCTCTATTTCAAATTCTTCCCTCTTTAAGGGGGTGTCATATTGGGTTCTTGCTTATTTGCATCCTTTACTTTCAGATCCCCACCTGCAAGAACTTAGGTGAATTGAAGCAATGGAATAAAAAGCCTTTAAAAAGTTTTGAAGTCAAATCACAATTCTGAACAACAAGTAGAAAAAATGCACTTATCAGTAACACACAGAGAAGATGCAGAAAATAAGTACGCACATGTACTATGAGCTTTGAATTTTCTACTTACCTGAATTGCACTGGGTATTATAATAACAAGAGGTTCAGTTTTTAGCTGGATGTGACTTTATTAATTTATAGGATAATTCTCCTAGCAACATACATAACATGTGAGGTATGAATACTAGAAAATATAGCTGGATCAAAAAACCTCACACCATTACTGTCTATCTTGCACATTGTAGCAGAATATAAAGAGTAATCCAAAGAAACTTTGGTTGAAAATTCTCATCTAATATTGGAGATTAAACAGAAAGAAATTAGATTTCCAACCAGTCACTCAGGATCTCATGGTTTGTAATTTTATGAAGTTTTCTAATCAAATTGTTAACTTTTTTGCTTATGACATTATTCTTTATATTGCTGTTAGCATCAAACCCTGTCACAACTTAATCACAAGTGATTGTGATTAAGCAGAAAATTATGTGACTCCTAAACACCTTTAAGGATGAACTTTGGAAGTAAAAAGCTGAAATTATAATGTTGATTACTTTATATCATCCTAGTTTTTGGCCTTACACATCAGCTATCCTGAGGCTGTAATTCAGTAAAAGAACTTAAGCATATGCTTAAATCTTATTCAAATAAATGGAATTTAAGCATGAGTTTATGCTATGTATATAGATACATATGCATTGAAAAGCATTGTCAATAAGAATGATTTGCTGAACTAGAACTAAATCAGCATTCTTCAGTAATTTAGTAAGACTGCTTCCATCTTTCATTTTTGTGATCTGTGTTCAGAAGGCATTTCATGAGGGCAGGGACATTTCTTGTTTAGGGCTCTGACTTTTTCTGATGTTAACAGCTCATGCAAACTTACATATTTGAGAGTGAAAAGGGGAGTAAGCCTCAAATATTTACACATACAAGATTTCCTGTGTTTAGTATTATTTGTGTAAGAAAGGTTTCTGATCCTGTAAACCCTAAACCTGGATTTTAAAAAGAGAATACGGTCCCAATAAATGAGAAAAATCTTTTCATTCCACAATGAGATTATAGCTCTAATTGTTAGTATTAGAACTGATATTTGTGACACATCAGACTACATTTTTTCATTAGCCTATATAAATAAAATGTCTTCTTCAAATCTGCATTTGCCTGCATGGCAGATGTGCTAAGTATTATGCACTTGTCTGGAAAAAAACTTCAGAAACTTGATATGGAGCAAAAGTATGCGTGGAGACAAGTAAATTGCCAATTGTAACATTTTTTGCCAGCAGCCTTCTTAGTCAAGCAAATCAAGTACCATTCTATCAGCACTAAAATCAGGCAGCTTGAGACTCTGCTACCATTTTAAAACTTTCCCTTAGCAAAGACACTGTAGTGGAAAATCCCCAGCTCGGAGGTGGGGATAGAGAAAGTGTAATCATTTACCTGTCACTATGTGCGCCAGTAACCAGGACCAGTTTTCCAGTTATTCCAGTCCCCCACTGTAGGATTCAAGTGTGGAAAAGGATCAGAAATACCTGAAATAGATAAGAAACGAGAATGTTTTTCATAAAAGCATACAGCTAAAGCACAACTACATTGTAACCCTCAATAAACAAGATTTGTTAAGTTATGTGCAAGCAGGGAACGATGATGTTACTGTGTGTTTACCTTTCATCTCCTTTCTGAAACAGTTGAGACAGAGAGAAAAAACTTTCGGGCTAACATCACAGGGTACAGTCAGGGCGTGGCTGATCTCTGTGGTACATCACTGTGACTATATACTCTCAATACTTGAAAGAACCATATTTTATATAGATACTCACCCCACAGTCCCAAGTATGTACTTTCCACCTCGTGATATACCTCAGGTCAATTAGTCTCTATGTTTTACTAAAAAATGAAAATAGAAACCAAAAAGGGATCCTTGAGGGAAATTTCTTCTTATCATCACGGTCTTCATTATTTCCAGAAGTTAAATCCCAACAAGTATTTTTTGAGTGACATTTTGCTCCACTGGGTTTACCTTCACTGCAGAGTTCTTTGGACTCAAAATGTGTATTGTTCCTGCCTTAAATCCATTCACCCAGGAATCCCAATTCTTCTTTCAACTCAGATTGGCTTTTTACTGTGGAGTGAACTGGCCTATAGCTCAAACCAGCACAACTCAGCAGCAGCTAACACAGCCATTCTGAGGAAGAGCTACTGGCTCATTCTATTGACCATTGCTACAACACATCAAATCTTCCGCGGCTCTCTAGGAATGATTGTGATGAGTGATTTGGTTAGCTGTGATGACTTGTGGAGACTTGTTTCTAGAACAGTAATTTCTATACAACAAACATTAGTACCAGCACAAAAAAGCAGCTCAAGGCTTCCAATAAGAGTCACAGCCAAACTCAGATCTGGCAGCTGAAGTGATTAGAATTGGAACTGGTTTATTTGTTTCTTGACTACACCAGACCATAGGACACTGCATTAAAACCAACTATCACTGACAATTCTGCACTAATGTGAGAGCTCTAGGCTGTGGTTGCCATGTTCAAATACCTTTTGGTGGCTTCCTGCACAAGAACTGGGCTGCTAGAAGCAGATGTTAACCATAACTAAATCCATCTGCAGTTATCTGCAGCATACCTGAGGTAAATCCATCATTGATTTTAATTTGTTGTAGAGCACTGTTCTGACATGTAAGTCAGCTGTTTTATGGAACAGCTGTTTCATGAACAGTTCAGCCACCACTGTATCAGGAATGGCCCAAACTGAAGATGGAGATAACTTTGTCAGCTTGCCTTTGTTTATTGATTTGGGACCCAAGGTAGACGAGTTACCATGAGAAGATAATCTCACTCTTTTAATCACCCTTAATAAGACAGACATAGTGATTGTGTCTGTGATTGATCTTTTAAAAATATGGTCCCTATTAGCTGCACGAATTTGCAGACTTGATTTCCCAGGTTTCTCAGGCACAACCCACAGAGTGGTCCTATAATAAAAAAAAAGGTATACAGAAGTCATATAGAAAAAGAGAAGCATTAGGAATGTTTTGTCAGTTTAGCAGTACACAATAGAAGAGCATGCATTCGAATTATGTACGCCCCCTGGAATCCCTGTTATTCTAATAAAGACTGTGTTGGTATGGGAAACATGTCTAAGGCAGGTTGAACAATAGAAGATTGCACATGAGAAGCATGAATATATAAAAAATAAAATTGTTACAGAATTAATCATAGATTTTTTCAATTGATTTTAACTTTTAGTCAGAACTGGGCATATTTCTATGGCTCCTGTGTAGTTCAGGCAAATATTTAAGTTTTGGTGCAGAAATTGGCAGGTGCCATTATAATTTTTATGGCCATTATACAGCATGGCTGGCTATATTATTATAATCATACTGTAAGCATTAGGATTCTGTGAAGCTAACAAAGACTTTCCATCCTTTCTTAAAATGGCAGTTTGACTATGAAATTATATACTATGAAGGTACATCAGCATTTTAAGCTATGTATTGCTATTTCAGATATATAGCTTGTGTATTGTTTTGCCTCAGCATCATCTCCTTTGTGGAAACCTCCATGAAAACATTGTTTGTAACTGTAAATAGCATTATGAAACTCTATTTCCACCTAGTCCTGGCTCTTAGTCTGGAGACATATGAAGACTTCAGTGGGCAGAATGAAGTGCTGAAGCAGATATCATTTTTCTAAAGATACCAAATGACAAAAACATCCACAAAGAGCAAGACATTCAGCATTTTCAAGATGCTAAGATTTCAGATGGGAGTGCCAAACCCACACAATCTACTATGAGGTCTTCAGCACAACACGTAGGTGACAGAACCATAAGTATATTAGAATGGCACAAAATAGGTCAGCTTAGCTAAAACTGGCATAGTCTCTTAAACTTCAATAACTGGTTTAAGAATGATATTATGTAGATCAAATTGCTGATTTGCAACTGCAAATTCATTAAGTTGAATATTTATTTAGATGCTGTAATAATATGTCCTAGCCGTTTGATATACATATGCTTCACCAATAAGCTTGAATAAGGTGATACTTCTGACTTCTATAGTCAGGAAAACAGGCAATCCACCAAACCACTACTGTAAATTGTATATTGCTTCTTTGGTCTGCTTAGCAATTCTTAGTCAGGTATTCCTGCACACATCTAAATAGAGACTGATTGTGTTACTGCTGTGGTTTGACCTGTCAGGTGGCCAACACCACACAGCCAGTCACCTCGCTTCCCCACACAGACAGAGAGGGACACATGTGACAGGGTTTCATACATAGAGGTAAAATGAATTAAAACAAGGAAACATTTCTACAAAATTTTTTTCTATGAAAAACTCTGTCTTTCATGTTGCTGAATTCTCTCTGGGATTTTTAGATAAGAATCTTAAATTTTAGAGATCCTTCATTGAAGTGTCATTGAAATGAAATACCATTTTTCCTTCGTAAGATGGCTTTCCTTCAAGCTTCCTAACTTAATTTATACATTTATCTCACAGGCAGCAAAGTGTCCTTTCTAAATCAGTTTTTGGAAAGCAATGCCTCACGCCATTTTACAATCACTTGATTTGGAAGTGACAATATGCACCAAAAGACTTATAATCTAAATTATGCGACTGGAAAAAAATATCTACCTGTCCTCACAGGTTTTGACCATAAAACAGGTAGGTTAAATGGGAGATTCCTTCAGTTCTGTAAGGCAATCCCATGGTTCATTACAAACCAACATTTGTTTGTGAGTTTTTTGTTAACAGATTAGATATGTGTTAGAACATGAACAACTGTCAAAGGACTTTTATTTTGAATGACTCCACTGAGTGTAATTTATGGGGTGCCTTGTTATTTTTAATCACACAAATCAGTTTTTTCAGTGTTTGAGGCAGCACAAATAATCCATTGTTCCTAGTAGTGTATAGTCTACAATTTAGATGTATCAAGAGCCTTGTCTTTTTTTGCTCCTCTATCTTTGAGCACATGATTTATTAAAGGAAAACATGGTAGAAGCTAGAAAGAGAGGCTGAAAATTCCCAGTTCTTTGCAACATAGTAGTAACAGAACATTATTAAAAAATACATTTTCTGAGTTAAATACATCAGGAGATCATGTACCCACAGTTAGGCAATAATTTTGTTGTGAAACAGCAGATCATCTTGAATTCAAACAAGACTTGCAAGAAGCAGAAGAAAGTAAATCTGGCATCAGTTTCTCTCTGTCACTCAAGCATTTATATTTGCAAAAATTAGCAGTAGCCCAGGAAGAAACAGGAAAACATTGAAGATCTTACCTTGGCTCCCTTCATGACTGACATTCTCTGGAGTATACAAAGACACTGGAACCACTGATATGACTAAGATACATAGATAGATAGATAGATAGATAGATAGATAGATAGATAGATAGATAGATAGATAGATAGATAGATAGATAGATAGATAGATAGAATTCATGTTTATTAAGCACTCCAGAACTGAAATCTGTTTGGTCAGAAAACTGAGATATTCTTGGTAAATTTCTGATTGACAATGATAATTTGTATTCAGCCTTTTAGTTAAACTTAAGCAATACTGACAGATAACATTGACGCCCTTCAGAAAGGAAGCAAAAAGAGAAAGAGAATGTATTCTAAGGTGACTTGGTGTCTGTGATAGTTGCTACTGAAGAACCTAAATGGACAGGTAACGTTTATAACTTAACCATGTGAGCTGGCACAGGCAAGACTCAGGAAAAATCACAAACCCACAGATAAAATGCAGACTAAATTTAATTGTGTTGCTTCACCAACGGGGGTATCCCCAACGCAGCCCCTGGGCAGAGGCACACGAGGTGGGATAGAGGCACAATGGAGCTTAATCCATGCTAAAGGATCACCAAAACTGCTGTTTTCACCTGTATTTCAGGGATTAATGCAGATGTAGTTTACCACTCTGCTTGGCTCTTTCACATAGCAGGGTAGAAATCTTGAGCATGTTTGATAGGCTGCCTCCAGCTCTACTGCAGGCCCATATTATCAAAACACAGATGTTCTACTAGAAAGAAAAAGAGAGAGAAAGAGAGAAGAAGAAGAGAGAGAAAGAGAGAAAGAGAGAAAGAGAGAAAGAGAGAAAGAGAGAAAGAGAGAAAGAGAGAAAGAGAGAAAGAGAGAAAGAGAGAAAGAGAGAAAGAGAGAAAGACACAGGCAAGAGTTTCTCAAAGAAGACAAAGTAATAGAGTCCATGTATATATGGGCTGAAAAGATGTTTACAAACAAAAGACAATAGGTAGACAGAAGAGTCTGGGGATGAAGAGAGGTGGAGGTTTGCTCAGTCTTGTAAGAACCCATGGAGGCAGGCATCTGTAGAGAATTCATAGATCCTGAAATCACTGGTTGCAAGAATGAAGTGTTACTTCTGAGAGTACCCAAAGAAGGGCAGCGACCTGGCCTGCAATATGAAAAGGGACATGAGAGGTATGTTGGTTTAAAAGTAAGCCAGCAGGAGAAATGAATCCAACTCAAAG
>VZRE01013708.1:0-13370 GCA_013396775.1 Cephalopterus ornatus | reverse complement strand
TCCCACAGCATTCTCCTGCAGAAACTGGCCTTCCATGGTGTGCATGGGCATACTCTTCACTGGGTAAAAAAGCTGGCTGATGGCCATGCCCAGAGAATGCTGGTAGATGGAGTTAAATCCAGCTGGGCCAGTCACAAGTGGTGTTCCCCAGGGACAAGTATTAGGGTTAGTGCTGTTCAATATCTATATCGATGATCTGGATGAAGGGATCAAGTACACACTCAGTCAGTTCACAGATGACACCAAAGTGGGTGGGAAGATAGGAAGGATCTCAAGAGGGGTCTGGACAGGCTGGATCTATGGGCTGAGGTCCATTGTGTGAGGTTCACCAGGGCCAAGCGCCACGTCCTGGCCTTGGGTCACAAAAACCCCTTCAGTGCTCCAGGCCTGGGACAGAGTGGCTGGAAAGCTGCCCGGTGGAAAACTACCTGGAGGTGCTGGTCAACAGTGGCTAAACATGAGCCAGAGTGTGGCCAAGCGGTCAAAAAGGCCAATGATACCCTGTTCTGTGTTAGCAATAGTGTGGCCAGCAGGACCAGGGCAGTGAGCATCTCCCTGTACTTGGCACTGGTGAGTCCTCACCTCCAATCCTGGGTTCAGTTTTGGGCCCCACGCTACAAGAAAGACATTGAGGTGCTGAAGTGAGTCCAGAGAAAGCAAATGGAGCTGGGGAAGGGTTTGGACCAGAAATCTGAAGAGGGGTGGCTGAGGGAGTTGGGGCTGTTTAGCCTGGAAAAAAGCAGGCTCAGGGAGGGACCTTATCTCCATCTGCCTGAAAAAAGGTTATAGTGAGGCAGGAGTCAGTCTCTTCTCCCAGATAACAAGCCAAAGAACAAGGCGAAACAGCCTCAGGTTGTGTAAAGGGTGTTTAGATGACATATTAGGAAAAATTTCTTCATCAAAATGGTTGTCAAGCATTGGAAATGCCCAGCGAAGTGGTGGAGTCACCATCCCTGGAGGTATTTAAAAGATGTGTACATGTGGCATGTGGGAACATGGTTTGGTGGTGGAGTTGGCAGTGCTGGGTCAGTGGTTGGACTTGATGATGTTAAAGTTCTTTTCAAACCTAAATGATTTTGTGACTCTACAAACAACAATCCCAAGCAGCAACCATCTGCACTGACAGCTATATTAATTCATCTAAACTTGGATGGAGAGAGGGACATCAGACCTTTAACTTCAATTCAAGTTACTTTCCAGAATCAACATTCACCAAAGTCTCATTGGAATGAGCAGGCACAGAGCCAGGATTGCACATTCATACCACTATGTTCAGCTCCTACTGAAGCAAAAGGAAGATCTGCCATTAGCTTGAAATTGAGGTTTTTCACACACAGCTGATGTCTGGTGAGATTTGGGAATGGTATTTGCAACCTGCTGACTCTGAATCTGGTTGATTTATTGTATTATTAACTTATGTTTTTCATGCTTTTGAGATCTAGTTGTGATAGCTGACAAATCTGTTCTGCTTCCCCATTTCACATCCAAGTTTTAGATATCTAATTTTGTTCTAGTGTAATCACACTATATATTAACTGAGACAGTGTTATGCTTGAAATTCACTCTGGACCTCAACCTTCCCAGAAAAGGCATACAATGGGTTGGTTTTGGTTCCTTCAGTTATTTTCTTACATTATTATAAGCTACATCAATGGGGCTCTGAAATCAAGTACCTCTTCACTGTTGGACACCTATTTGGTCATTAGCAGAGCCAGCTTTGTGGAAGTCCAGCTGCCATGTCTTCCTACAGGTCTCACCTATTACAGCACTCAGTTATCCAGACTCTGTGTTAGTCTTCTGGGCTGTACCTTGACAGCCCTTGTGCCTGGCCTGCTAACATCCCACCAGCCTTTCCAGAAATGGTTTCAGGGAACATAAAACAAGACTACCATGTCAGTCCATCCCAAAGGCCTGGCACGAATCATTCCAGTCCTTCCAAAGCCTTGCAGGCAGGGAAAAAGTATGATGTATGCTCTAGTACCTTGTGACCCAGTGTGTTTTCCATTGGTTTCATAGGATTACAAGGAACTGAAACTTCATTGAGAGCTCCTAATTGAGCTTCCTATTTCTTTGTTGTTTTCTTCAAGGGTTCATACGTTTCAATGCATTCTGGTCACAAAGTGTGAGGGAGTAGGGTGAGAAAGAGCATGGAAGTGAGGTACTTTCCTCCTTTCACAGAACTACAGCCACATAAAAACATGCCATATTATCTTATGACAGAAATTGCATTTGTCACAACCCAGGAAAAATCTCTTTGCATCCTGCCGTTTCCCCCCCCCGATAACACTGCTGAAAGCCACTTTACCACTGTGGCTCTATTTCTCATGTTCCTCCTCTCTGAACAACACCACGAGTCTATCTCAAATCATCTCTGGATCATCACCCCAGGTCCCTTGACTGCTCAAGCAGGGCAGGTGCACCATGCAGGGTCAGGATAACTGGGTGACTGTCCTGCTCCAGACTGCAGTGATCATGTGCAGATCTGAATGACAGGGATGTCATCAGCAAATCTGCTGATTTGCTTTGCCTATGTTACTTTCTCTCACTCCCAAGTAAACAACCCATCCTGCTTAAAACCTTCACGTGTGGTCCTAGCTTTGCTTCTTGTATACCCCAGTTTTCCATTTTGGCCTTGGTCAGAACCTCCAGTCTGCATTTATCATATTTCGACACTATTCAACTAAGTGAACTTCCAATGACTCCTTTCACATCTCTTGTCTGTAGGTTTCACTCACTATTTTTTAACTAGTTTAACCCCAGATTAGGTTGGTTATATGCTTTTCCTCATGTCCAGCAGTTTCTCTCGCTGTTACCCTGTTGGTTACCCCGCAGTGGATTCTCTATCCGCAGAGATTTCGGCAGATGCATATAAATAAGACTTAGTCTTGTTAATAGTTCCGATCTAAGTAGGAGGCTGAGCTAGATCTTTGGGTTACATAAAAATCTCTACACCACTATTTCTATGATTCCTTCATGACACTACACCTGTAAGGATGCTTCCTGTCACCCTGCATTACACTGAACTGTAGAGAACTGTAGTGAACTATAACGCTGTATAGTCTTTGAATTACAACTTTGCATAGCCTCTCTGCTGTATTAGGTGTACTTGCTCATGCTCAGAAAAAGATTTGCACAGGAACTAAAATAACGTGAGATTTCCAATGAATAAAAGAAGTTCTATAAAAATTCAGCCACCTCTTACACTGACAACCTGTCTGCCAGTGAACAGGTTTAACAGTGCTCCTCCTTCACTAGATCACACAATTCAAAACTTCCAACAGGCTGCATCCTTTCCTGCCACCACATAGGTATTTTGTTGGTTCCAGGCTGGAGAGCCAGTGGAATGTGTTCTTGCAAAGCCTAATCTTAAAAGCATTGAGATTTGTATAGAGTATTGGATCAGTCCTGCATCCTAATTCCAGAAATGGGCAGATGGCAGAGAGCAAAGCATATTCTAAGAGAACACACTGGAATGTCATAAGAAGCAATAATGAGTAAAATTTGTTTTCATTGTGAAACATTTAATATGCATGATATACACTGCACAATTACTCACATTCTTAAAATGAAATGGATAAATGTTTCCAGCAGGCATCATCTTCCAACAATTCGTTCAAGTTGGTGCCAAAGGAAAAAAAAAAAAAAGTAGCTAGTAAAAATTCTTTACAGAGCATACCAATATTGTCTCCAAAGCTGTCAGACATGTTTTCATGAAAATTAAAGTCAGGTTAAAAGAGAGGCATCCAAAATATATTTTTTCTAAGGGTAGGGATAAGTAAGGGAATCACATAAGACCACTGTTTCACCTAAGATATTGTGTTTCCATTAGAAAAGGTCTATGGATGAGTTTGTGTTCCAAACCATATTTATCCATATTTACAATTCTAATTTAGCTTAGGCTAGGTTCAGATCTGATCAAATATCCCACTAGATGTGATTCCCAAATGGATGAATGCTTTCAGAAGAGTGAAAACTCTGAATGGTCTATCCTTAGTGTAGCTTGCAGCACCAAAATTTGTCCACATTCATATACGGTTCTTACCTCCCAGGTTTACAGAACCAAATGCAAAAAAGCTGATGATCTACTTTCTGAACATATTTATATTACATATATAGCATTTGAAGCAAATACTGCCCAGTCCATAAGCCTCCTCCCCATCTTTCCAGGTTCCTTTATGTCTCTTCAACTCTTTCCAAGTAGTTTTAGAAATGCCCTCCAATCTTTTTGCTTTAAGAGACTTGTGCTAACTTTACACTGAAATAATCTGTTGTTACTGCCCCACCCCTGCATCTGTCTGCTTGCTCTGTCTAACCAAAATTTTATCACTTCTTGTTAGTCTATAAAATGCTTGCCACATGCCAGATGCTGACACAAATTAATAATAATGTTCAGTTTGCAGGATGGGATCACATGTAGGTTTTACAAGAGAAAACAAGTCTTTAGCTATTGCCCAATACTACTGCATCTAATTCGGAGCAACAACTTTCAGATATTGGCAATATCACAATATTTCAGATATTGGCAATATCACAAATGCCTGGACCAGGAACCTTCAAAATGCAGGCAGGTGATTGCCGAAGTGGTAAGTCCAGGTAGGGTATGATTGAGAGCAGTCAGCAGCCAAGATTAAAACAGACCATGAAACGAGCCAGCTGCCTGGGATACACACACAGGTATGCAAAACTAAGCATTGAAGTCCAAGCTCAGAACCTGGGCAGGTCTTGGGAAGCTGGAGACTGGGGGCTTGCTGCACTTTGGACTCTTGAGTTCCTGCATACAAAGTGTTCACAGATTCTTTGTTATGCGCACTTTTCCTAGTATTTTCCAGACTTCTGCTTGAAGCTGGTAATGTTTCTGCTTATTTCAGCAGTTGTTTTTCCTCTGCCAACTGTTCTATTGCCTTGTATATTTCTTCAGAGATACTTTCCTCTCTTTTTCTGTCTCTTCTTACATATTCTTCATTTTTTTCAGTCTTCCCATCATTTGAGATATTAGTAGGTTAATAAATTGCTGAGATCAGTAATTAGAAGGAGACATTAGCTGTATATTAAATCATGGTAAAAAACATTATCTCGTGCTATAAACTGTTGGACGAGACAATCCACCAGCCTTATTAGACAATTCTCAATGTAACCAATGTCATGCCGAAAATGTCAGAGGAATTAAGTGTCTATAATTTTTCTTTAGCTTTTCTCTCCGTAAAAATGCTATATTACACTTCTGTAGTGTTTTCTGGTGCTAAGATTATGCATTATACATCAAATTGCCAGGTAAGTAACTGAAATGCTGACCACTCTGTTTTTACTGCATGTCATCCAGTCACATACCTGTGAAAAGTTAGAGCCATAACATGTCCCTGACATACCCTGTTTATGAAGACCAGTGGCCTGTGCTGCAGCAGTTCAACCGTAATTGTCCCCAGAGAGAGCAGCAAAATGTTTAGAATCAAGTAGTAAGTGACAGTCTCTGCTGACATCCAGATTGCTACTTCATCATTAAAAGATTCTGAGGTAACTTCACAGATTATGCACCATAAATTTAAGAAGCCTTTTTTAGGCACTTAAGGTCAACCTGTTTCAGACCTCTGTGCCTTTTAACTCTTCTTCCCTGCTTATTTTCTCCTTAATGCACTCCAAAATTCTTCAGACAGGGACTGTCTTTTTTTTTGTCACGTAAGAAATGTACCTACTGTGCCCTTAATCCTCCAGCTTGAGGCCTCTAGACATAAAGAAATAAAAATATTATTACTAAGAATAATAGAATAATGAGTTATCCTTAGAAACCTCATTAATTCCATATGCCCCACTGTGTGTCCTGTTTTTATTCTCTTCTTTTGACCAATGACAGGCCATATGAAAGAAGATGTTTGTTTCAGGGTTACCCTGCAGAGACTGGTTTGCTATTCTAACCAAGTTCTGGGAATAACAGTACATTTTTTTATCTTGGAGAAACAACATACAATAATAAAGAATATTAATCAAATACTGTATTGTGTTCTCATGTTTGTTGAGCCTGAAACTATTTTTCCACAGTAAAAGAAAATAAATAATTAATGAAGAAAGCTTCTCTGTAAAGGAACACAAGCTGAAAAACATCCTATGAAGTTACAAAGTAACATGCAGTGTGTTTTCATAATGGCCCATTAAATGCTTATAAATATTGTTTATTTTCAGTACCATGGACCTCTGAACATGCAATAGATGACAATGCAGAGTCTGATTCATTTTTATAGATATTTTTCTAACAGAGCATGGTTGTATATTCATGGAAGCACACACCACATGCAAATTTTTCTCTGTCATAACAGCCAAATGCCATCTCAGCTGAAGAAAAGTGTCCTACAAAGATTGGAATGTATCACTCAACTAAAAAAAATAAGAGATTTTAATGCCAGTGTGTTCACTGTTTTTGAAAGAAAAAGCATCACGTTTTAAAGCATTCAATTCATGCAGGAAGCATACTTCAGGATGCCTCTCCTGGTGTTTTGTTTCTCTTACTGCACTGCAGACAGTCCTATGTTGTTATTTCCTCTTTTTTCACATCCTAATTGTAGTTTCCCTGCTCTAGATACATTCCAGCACAATGGGAAAATATTTTGTCCTATGCTGCATATACTAATTTCCTCTGAAATGCCCTTGAGCTGGAGAAAAAGAGCCTGTGTCTGCACAAAGTCCCATTTTCCAGTGGTCATGTGCTGCTTGTGACATAGAGCTGCTTGGATCAGAGACCATTCATCCAGGAGGAAAACTGGTGTTATCAGTGGGATGGTAGCTTCCAGATTGCCACAATTAAGCACAAAGGAGCCCTTGTCTCCCATCCCAGTCAGAGGGAAACCAGCAGGTTTTGATGTTATAACTTCTGATGTTATAATGCCCTGGTTACACACCTCAGTCCTCTCTCCTTGGCCAATCTTGGTTCAATTACACATCTCTACATGTGACAGCATATAAATACACATATAAACTAGAAATTCTTACTAGTATGACTCTGAGGCCAAGCCCCAAACTAGACTGAACAATCAGACATTTTGGTTCTTATTTTTAAATTCAGTTAAAATGCTAACTCTGGAGCTGATGTGCTTGATCTTTTGACACATTAAGCACCTCCTCATCGAGCAACCTTAGATAGATCCAGATTGGTTAGTTTATTTTTTATTTGATCTCCCATACAACAAGAGCAGAACCATTCTCTAGGGTTTTACAGCACACTGAAGTGAACGTTTACATAGAAGATGTTAAATGCTACACAAAACACAGGGCAATGTATTCTCATCTCCTAAATCTCAGCTTTGCCTTCTTGTATGTACGTACAAGTCATTTTGCACAGGCTGCAAGGAAAAGAGTTTTTCTTTGCATGATGCACTTCTGCCATATTTTGTTAATAGGTTCTTAACAATTCATTGA
This sequence comes from Cephalopterus ornatus, assembly GCA_013396775.1. NCBI lineage: Eukaryota > Metazoa > Chordata > Aves > Passeriformes > Cotingidae > Cephalopterus > Cephalopterus ornatus. Next base: position 5,966 of record VZRE01013708.1, on the reverse strand, counting down.
GTTCTGTGGAATTCCCTAATTTCCTGCTTTTATTTGTTCTTTGCTGCATGACAGGGGCACCTGTAGTGAAGGGATTCAGCAGCATGGTTAAGTTCAGCCTGCTGTTCACCTGGGCTGTCCTGGAGTGTTGGGGCAAATCCTCAGTTGGAGGTGGGGTGACAAACTGATGTAGAAATAGTATTATAAAGTAAAAGGTAATTATATACTCAGATGGACTGTGTAGAGAGCAGCAGATTTATTAAACTACCTAAGGAGCTGTACCCCTTGCATTAAACACAAAAATGAGTAGCAAGTGATCTGCCATGGGATTGCTACTAAATTGCCTTTCAGGGAACTTTCTCGGGATGTCTCCTCAAATCTGATCTGACTTACAAGGCACTGAGTCTGGCTCTGACCTCCCTCACACAGGTTCAGGTTGGCCACTCAGCTGTGTGAGCTGTGCTGGTGGCCCTTCAGTGACAAAGAACAGGGCAGAGCTCTGGGGCTTGAAAAACTAACAAAGAAAAAAGGCACCCTGCTCATGTGATGATGATTAATAATGGAGCAAACAATTACACTGTGTCAGAACTGAGGAAAGGAATCACGGCAGGTTGGTTTTCACTGCCGGTTTAAACTGCTTTAGCTGGCAAATTATGGGACAGATATGTAACCTTCAAGGGTGGGTGAGCACTACATTGATCCAAAATTGCAGGCAGTTTTAATTATAACTAGATACACAAGAGTTGTGCAACATCACAGATCCAGTAAAATTCACACTATCTGAGTTTGGATTGAGGGAGATGCCAGAACAAGGGAACCATATGTAAGGCTCCCACCATCAACTATAGCTAAGAAACAACTCCTCCCTTCACAACCTGTTCAGGAGCTGGAATTCAGGATTCAGCTCTGCATCTGAGCTATCTTGTGCTTTGGCAGGAACTACTGGAAAAAAATAGAACATAAACACTCCAGCAACACAGAACGACATACTTTTTGGCTGATCCTTCTTAACCAAACATGTCTAGGTCTGCAGGCAGCGGGCCCTCCGTGGCCAGTGGACATCTTGGAGAGTTGGAGCATGCACTTGGAGAAGCCCCAGGCTGCTCACCACATTAGCAGAGGTTCAATCAGTCATCACTTGGAAATAATAACAACAGAGAAGTAGCTGGAAACACAGGTTCAGAGTGAGGGATGACAGGAGCTTCCACCACAGCCATAAATCTTGGGGAGAAGTTCACCCCATCCCTAAAACTGCCTTTTCCTAATGTGACTCAAGCCAGACTTCAGTTGCCCATAGACAGGGTACATTGTGGGACACACCTGGCACATGGAAAGAGAGGACAGGGAAAAGACTTGTGAAGTTGCAGTTTTCCAGGCAAGCTTCTTGTGCTTCTAAATTCTCCTCCCAATACCATATCTTTGTGCTTTTTTTGTACTCCTCCCTGTCTTCCACCTCTTTACTAGCAGGAGGCACTAAAGTGGGAGCAGTGGAAGTAGTTGGTGGGAGAGCTGCTGCCCTGACCTTCCCTGCAGGAAGGTGTCCCACCAAAATGATGTTTCAGCAACTGCTCTAGTTTCTTCTTTTGCTCAATTTGGAGACATGAAGGAGACCTTTCTCCACTCACCATCATTCAGCAGGAAAAGGGAAGGGATGGGAAGGGAAAGCAAAGCAAGCTGAACAGTGCACGTGCAATCTTGACTATGATATTTATTTATACGGTTTAGAGTGTTGGGGGATTTCAAGGAGACCAGTTTCTGCACACTCTGGGATCACAGCCACCACTACAGGGCAGCCCTCCCTGCTCAGGGCACAGTGTCACTGCTGCATCAACTGCACCTCTCAGGGCACCTGCAAGGGTGTCTGCAAATTCACTTCAGTTGTTGGCAATGTACTCACCGTGTCTCTGCAGCTGACAGGCTTATCCAGGACTGCTGTGCATGCACTGCTAATCTCATCTAACTCATCTGCCCCTCTCCAAGCATAGTAGCCTACACAGGAGTGAGTGTATGGAAACATGTCTTAGTTTTTTTGGTTTCTTAGTCGTCAAGACTGAAGATCTGGATGGAGCATTTAGGTTTTGGCTACAAACTTTGGGTCTTGCACCAGTGCAGAGTTGAGATGTGACGAAAGGCACACATCTGAATGTTGGAAGTGCAGCTGTATTCCCTAGGCCAAACCTAACCTGAGAGCCTGGTCTCCCAAGAAGAACCAGGAAAGATACTGAAGCATGGGCTTCAGAATAAAATGAGAAGCTTGCAAATTAAACCTGTCTGGATTTCTTGCATGGGAATGCAGTGCAATTTCAATGCATTAGCTCTAGTCCCATCTACAAGGCAATGCTACAGACTAAGGAGAGCCAAGGAAATGCTCTCAGCCACAGTGATAAGAGCCTGAAGTTTAGTATCAACATTCTGCTGACAACTAAGATTACTCAGATTAGTATTTCAATTGCAGTCGCCATGGTCTAATGATGACTCTCCTCTTTTAACAGTGTTAGCACACATATGGGAACAGAGTACATTCATATGCTGAGCCTAGACGTTACACAAGGCACGGTATCAAGCACCAAAAAGCTACAATCTTTCAAAAGTATATGTTCCATAGGAAGGAGAAAAGCAAGCTTTGGAGGCAGTTTGGTAGGTTGTGAAAGGCATTAAAAAGGAAAACCAGCATTCAGGCTCCCATCAGTGAGGAGTTATTCTGTCATACTTTCTAGCACTAGGGTTCTCTAAACATTGACAGGTACCACATAGCTAATTATCTCCACATCAGACAAGCACAATACAGCCACTGTTTCAGGAGGGATAAAATTTTATCATATATATATGAACCAAAGAAAGGTGTTTGCACAAATTTAACTTCTGATCAGGTCTCAGATTTCAAAATAAAAATCCATCTTGAGCCTTTACAGCTTGGGGGGAGGCGGGGGAGGGGGTGGAAATTGACATGGTCTGGACACAGTTAAAGTTCAGTGTAACCTTGGCTAAAGAAAACTGAAAGTCACTAGAACAATGTTTCAGACAACCTTGTACCCTTGCAAACATTTTTCCAAAGAGCCTGGTTTACTGAGCTCAAAGCAGCACTGAAGTCCAGAGAAAATAAAGTAATAACCCACATGAGACACCATCAGTCACCGACTCCAGAAGATTCATGTAGCCCATAGAGATTACCCTAAAAACTGCTGCAACTGAGAAAACAAGGTCTTGTTTCAAGAGTGCTTGACCGGAATATCTCATCAGACACTGGCTTTGGCCTTTCCTCCTGGAACTGCAGCAGGTTTTTGGTTTCTTTGCTTATGTAAAGCAACAGGCTGAAACAGGACCTATTTTCAAAGTAAGTAACATAACACTTGTTGCCAGAAGATGAACAAACAGCTCTGATCACTGAGGAGCTTTTGCAGCAATGCACTGTGAATCATTTAGGTGGTGAGGAATTGAGTGTGTTCAATGCAGCACTCCTGTGTGCTGAGTTTATTAAGGGATAATATTATAAGCATCAACAGGAAATCAAGCAACTGGAGATTCATTTTTGGCAATGGGAAAAGCAGCTTCAATCCCATCAATTTTTACTTTAGAATAAATTAAGAAAAATAATCACCTTTCTTTGCAGAGCAATACGTAGTACAAATCCTTTCACTGGGCACACTCTAGATGTAAAAAGCTGATGAAGACTATTCCTGATTCCTGTTTGCAATGAACCATACTTAAGTAGCCCCTATTTAGCAGGCAAAAAAATTAAAAATAATCCTACATGAGTCAGTTACTTCACCAAATGCAACAGCAATGAGGGTTGTGATTTTCAAACCAGGCTGTGAATTGGATGCTGGTTTCCCAGTGAGTGCCAGAAGGATTTGGCTAAAAAGGTTCCTCTGATAAGAGAGATGAAGATAAGCATTTTAGCCTCTGTTAAATATCTCATTGACCCAAGACCATCCTTTTAAAACAGGGTAGATGTTGTTATGTGGCTCATATTACACCAAAGTAATTTGCCTGAAAGAAGAGTTGTTTTCTTTCTCATTTCCACTTGAGACCACAAGGATGTTCCCACCATCCAAGGTGTGCTGGAGGTCACTTAGCAACTGTGTGGAAGAGGCAGCAAAAGAAAGGATTCTATTATTTCTCTAAGTTATTTTGTATTTCACAAGCATAAATACATGACGAAAGATTGTGAGATGTCCAGATGGACAATAGAACTTCTGTCAAATATAAACAGTCAAAAGATTTCACTTTTCAGGTTACCCTGTTTCCTCTCAAGGCTTTCAGTCCCTTAACTATTCAAAATATGCTATAATAAAATCAGATTTTACCCCTCCTTCCTATTCTTTAAACTGGTTGAACTTAAGAGTGTAGTTTCATGATCATATATAGCTGAACTGTGACTACACCATTACAAACAAGGAGTGACCTCACTCTCTACCCAATGCCCAGGTCCAATCTCCTGCTCTTTCCTCCTCTGGATTCAACCTCCACAGCTATATAGACAGGCAGACAACACAGAAATAATCTGAATATTAACCCATCCCACCCCCAAAACAAAAAAACAAAAGTCAGCTGATCTCTCAACCCATCATCCTTCTTTTGTCTCTGGGTCACCCATGCAGCTTGGGAGCCCACTATTGATCCTGCAACAGCAGGCACACAGTGCTTTGGGACCAGAACTCCCAAACAGGCAGAGAAAAGGTCAGAGAAGAATGGTAGGTGAGCAAGAATACTTCTCACACTAGAACCAGGGACCTAAGAAGAGGCAAGACTGAGAGATCAAGATACAAAGCAAAAGCAGGGGAAGAGAGAGCAAGAATAGGTGAGGGCAGGAACACAGTGATAAAGGGAAATAATTTGCCATAAGGAAGGAGACAGAGCTATGCACTGCATGCACAGAAACACAGTTTGTTGAATGCATTAGAAACAGAAATGAAGACAAGCAGTCAGTGAAGCTCCTCAGAACAGGTGAGGAAAAGCCAGAGAAAGCCATTTGCAGCAGATATGTTCTAGTAATCAATCAAAGAAATGAGAATACTTTAAACATTGCTCAGCTAGACTAACGGACTTTATACCTGTTAAAATTACTTATAGACAGAGATATTCTCTGTCAGACATATTCTGTGTGCTTCCTCGAAAGAATAGACTGACCCAGACTACGCATAGATTAGTGTTTAAATTTTCAGTTTTGTCATGAAGAGAAGATGCCACTACTTCTGGATATCTTGCCAATTAAGATTATGGTCTGACCAAGTCAATAAGATTGAAGCCAACGTAATTTTTGCCTTTGAATGCTCCTCATTGTTTAACTCTTTGCTTTTGAAGACTGATGGTCAACAATATCTATTTAAGAAATACAGGAACATAAATAAAGGTATGCTGGAAGAAGAGGTTGCACCTCCAGTTTGATTGATTTTAGTGAAGAGAAAATAATTTGTATTTTTAAGAGATAATAAAGATACTACCACTTAAGACTAAATTATTTCTCCTTTTCCCTTAACTTCAAGCCCACCGTTTGGGACACAAACCTTTACAGCTAAGAAAGAAGTTCTCTTAACCAGCACACTGAAGAGTGAAAGATGTTGGCAAATTGTACCTCCTCTGGGAAACAAAGGTAGCAGAACAGTTGCTAAAAGGGCTGAATTAAAATCAAAGAGATCTCAGCTAGGTCTTGGAAGAAAGATTTTTTTTTTTTAGTTTATTTCCCCTACGGACAGTAGTTTGTACAGCAGTATGGACAAAGTTTGTACTCCATCATTCCATGTGATACTGTGATGAAAGGGCACACAGTGTATGTTCAGTAACACACAAGTCTGGAAGAGAACTGACTGTGCCATTGTCACACTAACTCTGCCTTTCCTGAAAAAAAAAATCATTTTTGAAGATGTCACAAGGCCTCCTTATCACTTTCATTAATACAATTACTTATTCCTGAATCACAATATATTTTTTCATTCTAACCACATAATTACTCTTTGCCCTTTCAGTTTGGACAGGCTTGCAGCTGG
>VZRE01013707.1:113351-146543 GCA_013396775.1 Cephalopterus ornatus | reverse complement strand
GCCCCCCTTTACCCCCTGCCCACCCACCCACCCTCCTTTCTGTGCCCCGCAGGAATCAGCAGTAACGAGAGCGACCTGTACCTGTCGACGCCCCGCAAGAAACCCAAGTGCTGCCAGTGAGGGGGCACCCCCTGCCCCCACCGTGCTCACACCTACGGACCAAAGAGGGGTGACCCCGGCCGGCCCCAAGGAGCCGTCCCTGCCACTCCCCAGCCACCCTGGCCCCTCGCCTGCCCGGGCACTCCTGGCCAGGGTGGGCAAGAGCACACATGAGGCTCCTGTAGCTATGCAAACCCGGGCACTGCTCGCAGGGGGAGATGCCCTTTTGTCTTAATAAAACCTTTTTTATGCTTTTTAAGAAAAGTGTGGGGCAGAGGGCCAGGGCTGCAGCCCCGAGACTCACGGGCAGGTGGGAGGATGGAGGCAGGGAGGATGGATGGCTATGACCGAGGAGGAGTTTTATCTCTAGTGGATGTCTGGGGCATCTTGCCCTGAAGAGTCAGCAGCCTCAGCAGCCCTGCACTTCTCGGGAGGCTGCAGGGGACACATGAGGTGCCAGCCCCCCGTCAGTCAGTCCCAGCCAAACTGGTGGTGGTCAAAGCGGGGCTGCAGGCGGGAGGGGACACAGTGGGAGCACTTGTAGCGCTCCCGGATCCACCGCCCGCCCTCACTGTCCTCGATGCAGATGGCAGCGACACCTTTGGGGACACGGAGCACCAGGGTGTGAGGATGGCGGTCCCACTGCACCAAAAGGTGCACCCAATGGTGCCCTGGTGCCCCCAGTCCTACCTGCCACGACCCCCCCCAGCCGCTCCACCAGCTCAATGGCTGCTCGCATGGTGCCCCCAGTTTCAACCCACTGGTCCATGAGAAGGATGCGCAGACCTGGAGGGGGCAGAGGCTGTGGATAAGTGCCCGGTGCCCACTCTGGCAGCCCCTCCCACAATGGGAGCACTCACCTGGCGAGATGGCATCGGTGCGGACCTCCATCACCTTCTCCCGGCCCGAGTAGTCAGTGTAGGGCTGTGTCACTGTCTGCACACAGAGGTGCCCGGCTTTGCGGATGGCCAGGAAGCCTTTCCGCAGCACGGCCGCGGCGGCAGCACCTGAGGGTGGGCACGGCACCATCAGGCCCTGCACGGACAAAGGATGAGGGGGAGACCCTGCGCTCATTCGTGTCCCCGCTCACCCAGGATGAAGCCCATGGCATCGATGCCAGCCACCATGTCGATGGGATCTCCCTGGAAGGGCTGCAGCAGGTCAGCCACGCAGTCCTGCAAGCCCTGGAGGGAGATCAGAGGTGCTGGGTGCCCATAGCCCAACACAGGCACCTGCAGCCCCAGCGCCGGTGCCCGTGGGCAGGGCTGGGTGCCCCACCAGCCCCGCAGAGGTGCAGCCCACCCTGGCACCCCCACGGGGGCCACCCACCCCGGGCACTGGGTACTTGCGGGTGGCAGTAGAGCCGGGAGGGGTCCAGCCAGGCGTAGTTGGGACCCTTGACGTTGGGGGCCATCAGCGCCAGGTACCAGCCCCTCTCCCGGGTAGCAGGGACGTGCCACAGGTCCATGTGTGGGGACTGCAGACGCTGTGAGCACTGAGCATGTAATGGGGGCGAGACCCCGCATCTGCAGCCCCTGCAGGACTCCCTGTGGCATGGTGTCCCCCACCCTCTTCACCCACACCCACATGTGGGCACCCTGGGGGCCCAGTGTGCCTGTTTTGGCTCCGTACCTGGGTGCTGGTGGCGAGGTTGAGCCGAGCGGGACCGTCATGGGGAGCGTCACAGACAGCGACAGCTGAGCAGGGGCAGCCCCTGTGGCACTGGGTCCCTGCCAGCGCCCTTGGCCAGCTTGGCCCTGGGTTGCTGCCAGGCAGAAACCCTTCCATGGGCTGAGGATGTGTCCCAGCCAGGCAGTGTTGTGGTGGGGAGCACCAGGGCTGTGGCGTTTGCACCCCACAGGAGCGTCCCCAGCACCGGCCGCCTGTGCCAGCGGTGACAGGGTGGCACAGTGCCCGAGGTACCCCGTGGGTGCAAGGGTCAGCGAGCCAGGGTGAAGATCAGGGTGCTGTCCCTGCACTCCTGGGGGGTCTCAGTCAGCGCAAGGACTTTCTGAGGCCACCATTTTGGGGTGTCTGGGCACCGTCCTCCCTGGCTGAGCACTGGCTCCTGCAGCATCCCGGCTTGCCAGGACTGTGTCCGGATTGTCAATGGGCTCCAAGGCCAGGAGCTGGCCAAGAGGGACAGCCCTGGCAGTGTGCTGGGAATGCCAGTGCCTTGCGGGCTGCCAGCCCGGCTGGGCAGCAGGCACTGGGCTGTGCCACGAAAGGAACCATGGGGTGGGATGCAGGGCCACAGGGAACATCCACAGGATGGTACCTGGGGATGCCATAAGCATTCATGGGATGGGATGTGGAGAACATCTGCGGGATCGGCCATGGGGATGCGGAGAACACCTATGGGCTGGGATACAGGGCTGCAGGAATCATCTGTGGGATGGGATGTAGGGATGCAAAGAGAACATCGTTCTCCCGTCGGGGCCGCTCCGGGGCCGGGGGCTGTGCAGGGGCCCGCGCGTCATGGGGCGGGGGTTTGTGGCCGGCTCGTTACCGGCCCCGGCACATCACCCCACCGGCTGCCACAGCAACGGGGCCGGTCCCACCGGGAGGGGTGACCCCTTCCCCGCGGGTTGCCGGCGCGGGACGTGCCGCGGCTCCGGGAGCTGCTCCAGCACCGCGGCTCTGCGGGACCCTCCGCACGGTGCCGGGCCGTGCCAAGCCGTGCCGGGCCGCCCCCGCGTGGGCGGACTGCGCGACTCTATAAGGCGGCCCCACGGCGGCGAGCGGCGCGCTGCCATGTGCGCCCCGGGGCTGCTCTGCCGCCTTCTCCTCCTCCTCCTCCTCCTTCTTCTCCCGCTGGCAGCCGCGCCCGGAGCGGCCCCGCCAGGACGGCCCCGCACCCGCCGCGGGCTCACCTACCCCGGGACACTGTGGTGCGGTGCGGGCAGCAACGCGGATACCTACGAAGAGCTGGGTAAGGGCGGCGGGGCCGCTGCTACCTCCATCTTCCCATTCCATCCCTTCCACCCCATCCCACCCTACCCCATCCCATCCCATTTCCAGCCCAGTCCCAGTCCCCAGTGCAGTGCCAGGTAAGTCCCCACCAATCCTGATCCAGTTGCATCCCAGTGCTGATCTACTCCAGTTCCTATCCCCGTGCTAGTTCAATCCCTGTCTGTCTCAGTTCAGTCCATAGCCAAGCACCAGTCCAGTCCCAGTTCATCTTTGTCTAGTCCCTATTACAAGACTAATCCATCCTGGTGCTGGTCTAGTCTTGATCCACTCTTTGTCCCCGGTCTGATCTGTGGTCCATCCTGCTCCCATTCTGGTCCCTATCCCAGTGCTGGTGCACTTCCAGTTGCTATCCTGATCCTAGCCTAGACCATCTTCTGGTCCTGGTCCCCTTCCTGACCCCAGCCTAGTCCCAGTCTCATCCCCTCCGTGATGCTGGTGCAGCCCCAGTCTCCATCCCAGTGCCAGCCTTGTCCCCATCCAAGCACCAGTCCAGTTGCAGTCCCTACCCATCTCACTACTATCCCAGGCCCAGATCAATCAAATCTAACCCTGATCCCAGTCCTGGCCCAGCTCAGCCCCACTCCAGCCCTGATCCCAATCCCATCTAGCCCCAGCCCACGTGCACGGGCCCCTCAGCTCTGCCTGCACCTCCCTGCAGGGGAGCACCGGGACACAGACCAGTGCTGCCGGGACCATGACCACTGCCAGCACGTCATCCACCCCTTCACCGCGCGCTATGGGTACCGCAACCTGCGCTGGCACACCATCAGCCACTGCGACTGCGACCGCAGGTTGAGGGAGTGCCTGCGGCGGGTGAACGACACGGCCTCCCGGGCGGTGGGCCAGGCCTTCTTCAACGTCATCCAGGTGCCCTGCTTCGAGTTCACCTACAAGGAGGAGTGTGTGGAGCCCTACCTCTACGTCTGGTGAGTGGCTCCCACCGCTCTCCCCCCACCTGGCCTCACTGGAGGTCACCTCACCCGGTGCTTCTTCTCTCTGCAGGTGCAAGGCATACAACACGGTGGCCGTTGCGGTGCCCAGGGAGCCGGTGCTATACGAGTTTGGTGGGGAGCTCATCGACCGGGCAGCGAGGCCCAGGGCGGTCCCTCTGAGCCCCCCTTGGAACAGCGTGGGTGGAGGAACCCTCCCTGTGGACCATCACACCGAGACAGCCCTCAAGTCAGCCAAGAAAGAGAGGAAGGGGAAGAAGAAATACAAGAGAAAGAAGGGAAAAGGTCTGAAAAACAAAGGCCGTTCCGAAAAGGGGGCACGGAGCCATCCTGCAGCTGCTGTCCCCACTGATCCCTCTGTGGGCCAGGACCCCTGGGCTCTGCTGCCATCCTGGGGGGAAGCATCCAACACCATCCTGAGTGATGCCCCAGTGCAGGACGGCTTGGGCAGGGAGCCAGAGCCGGCCACTCCATTCCCGGTCCCTACTGCCAGCGGGAAGGGGAGGAGGAAGGAGAGGAACAGAAAGAAGAGGCTGAAAAGCAAAGCTGAGTCCAAGCCCACAAGAGAGTCCTGAGCCCCCACTGGTCCCGTGAGGGTCTTTGCTGTGAAATAAAGTTACATCTGCTCAAGCAGATGGTGCTGCCTCAGCCCTGTCTCTGGGGGAAAGGATGGCACTGGGGGTGGCATCCAGGGGAAATGCCAGGGCTGATCCCACAGGTGGGGGAACACCCGGAGCTGAGTGGGTATTGAGGGGTTTGAGCTGTTCCTCACAGCTCCCACCACTGTCCTGGGCACTAGGGATGTGAGTCACTGCTCTGGCTGGCACACAGCTCCCAGACCCACACTGGCACAGGGCTGAGCCCCAGTTTTAGCTACCCTGCTACAAAAGGGTTAAATTCCAGCTCCCCAGGCACGGTTTTTCTCTGGAATTTCTCTGAATTGCACCACCCCAGCTCTCTCATCCTCTTTACCTGCTGCCTTTCCAGTGCTCCCACACCAGCACCAACTTCTTTTCCTCCAGCCCCCCAGCAAGGGCTGCTCTGTGAGGAACAAGGCCTTGGCCCTCCCTGAAGGCTCCTCAAACGCCTACAAATCTCCTTAGCCTGAGACAATAGAAGCTTTTCCAGCCCTAGCACAAAGGCAGATGCTGCCTGGGAAGAGCTCTGGGAGGGAATGGTGCCTGTGTCTCTGCCTGGTGGATGGGGATTGTGCCTGGACTCCTCTAGTGAGGAATCCAAGGGCCCAAGGACAGGGCATTGCCTCCAACTCCTCTGAAGTGCTTCCCAAGGAGGACAGAGTCCTGGTGAGGTGGCAGAAAGATCTTCCTGCACCAGCATCAAATACTAGGACCAGAAAAAGCTGGAATTACAGGAGCTGAGCACTGTCTCCTGTTTTGCCTCAGGAGATCAGAGAGCCTCACGGGTCAGAGAGCAGAGCTGCCTCATGCAAACCCCACTGCTCCTGGAGGAGTGAAAGGAGCAATCCCAAATCCTTGAAATAAGCCGATCACAAGAGCCCCCGGGGGGAAATACCAAGGTTGGAGGGAGGCATCACTCCCTGTCCAGTGCTGCTAATGGGAGCAAAGCCCCTGTGGCAGCCACAGCATCACGGCAGGAAGTACAGACCTGTGCCACGTGGGCAGCTTCCCAAAAGTAGAATTTTTATTAATGGCAAGGGAAAACTAAAAACAAAGACAGTCAGAAAGAAACCAACAATACATAACCAGCCCCCCCTCCCACTTACAGGTCCAACTGGTAAGAAGCTGCTCCCAGCCAAATTCCCAGCATACAGTTTCATAAATAAAGAAAACAGTGCCAGGTTAGTCCACCTGTAACCTCGGAGCTGCAGGCTCCAGCCCGTGGTTCTCTGCTCTGGCCTGGGTGGTTCTGTGAGGAAGAGAACCCTGTCACTCCCCAGCACTGCAGAGGGGGTGGCAATGAAGCCAGGACCCGCATTTCTCTGTGGAAAGAGCTTTGCTTTGTCTCCTGGGTTGCCGCCATTCTTCAGGAGCATTTACATGCAAAAAAGACCTTTGTTTCCTAAGATTTGCTGTTCCTGCTCATTTCCTAGCAAAGGAGGCTGACCAGGAGCACTTGGAAGGAACAAAGACTCTGCTTCCACAGAAAATCCCTACTAACAAAGCAGGAGAGGGGAGAGTGTGTGCAGCAGGAACTTTCCCTCTCAGAAATGTCTCTCCCCATCGCTGGCAGTCCCTCTGGGATACTGCACTGGGCCGTTTCTGACACGACTGAAGTTATCCATCCGCCTTCCAGTACCTCTCCCAACCCAACGGGCCTCCGGGAGCTCCCGGTGTCGGTGTGACACCTCTATACGAGGCATCCAAAACAGAACATTTTTTAACAACAGAAATCAACTTCTCTGTGGCAGTTTCAGCACATAGAAGGCGACGCCAAGCAACAAAAAGGAAGAAGGAGCATCGACTTCCACCACGGAACTCTGCTCTGAGCAAATCCTATGGGAAAGGACAGGGTGCAGGCAGTAAACCTCTCAACTAGCATTCAGTAAAAACACTATTTATTCACCCCTCTTGGTTACAGCTGGGCAGGGTAAGCAGGTATGGAGGAGGATGCCATGCACTCTGGGCTGCTCCGCCGCAGCGGTTTAGCCCCCGTGTCTGCCCCGCACTCGGGGAAGCTGCCGTTACTTCGCAGTCTGATTAAAAAAAATAATAATCAAAACTAAATAAATATTGTTCCAAAAGAAGCCAGAGGAGAGAGCAAGCCTTTGGTACAACAGCTGCATCTCCGGCAAGACCCCGAGCCGCAGTGCTGGACCCCTCCGGACACAGCTGGGGGTTGGCACAGGCTCTGCTGAGCCTGTCACACACGGAAACATGGAGCAAACAACAACAGGAACTTTTTTGAGAACTCCAGTTCGCTTGTCACAACCCCCTGTGGCTTTGCTTTGCGGTCTTGGGACAAGGAGAGGTGACAGTCAGGGTTTAGGAGAATCCAAAGGAGACAGGCTCACTCCAGGCCGATGGTCTGCACTTTCAGCTATGTTTGCTTCCCAGTCTTTGGGGTGAAAGCAGACTGCTGAGCATGTATAAGGACAGATTCCTTTGACCTCATGTTTGCTAAGCTTCCAAGGTGCTTGGAACCAGAGCCTGGAACGCAGAGGCCGATGCAGTGTTCCTTTCTATGATATATTTTTCTTATATATAGTATATATTTTCAAACCAGCCCTGCCAAGTCTATTCATTCGCTCAGGTGCACGTCACCAAGAGTCATTTCCCACCGTCCCACGACGTATAAAACAGGAGTTACATGTCTAAGGGAAGGGAAGTTGTTTCCAATTGCTCCCTCTCCTTTCTCCTTCCTGGAGAAGAGAGTGGAGGTTCCGGGTCAGGTCCTATCGATCCATCTCATCCAGGAGCGGCGTGGCATCCCCCGCGATGGACATGGGCGTGCTCTCGATCATGGGGCTCGGGGATGGGCGAGGGGTCAACCTCTGCTTCTGTTTCCTCCGCTCAGCCTCCTTCTCCTGCAGCCACTGCTCGGCCATCTTGCCCCAGTCGATGGCAGCGTGGCTGTTGGTCCTGCAAGGACACGGGCAGAAGGTGAGATGTGCTTCCAGGAAAGCTTCCCTGCCCTCCTTCCACGCAGGAAGGTACAAGGCAACCCCACCATGCTGCTTCCACAGAAAGACAAGGAGACAGGACACCGATGGATACATGCACTCAAAGCTACTCACTTTGGCTGCTGCCTCTGCCTGGAGCTGGACGATGCCTGTGCCTGGGACTGGGTGGACTGGGGTGTGGTGTTGGCCTGGAGCTGGTACTGGGGTGTGGTGATGGGCTGACTGGGAGTAGTGTAGGAGTAACTGGGGGTCATCAGAGGGGTGGCCACTGGCTGCTGTGCTGGAGTCGTGAAGACCTGCAGAGAGCAGAGGCTGTTAGGGGACAGAGGGTGAACCCTGCTAGGCTGTGGGGGCTCTGCACCGCCCTGCTCGCCCTTTCTGCACGCTCCCAGCCCTGCCAGGCCCCTCACCTGGGCAAAGAGAGAGTGGCAGTGGGCACTGCCCAGGGAATGGGCAGCTGCAGCGCAGGAGAAGCAACACCTTTCTGAGCACAGGACGTTTGTTCCCCTGAGAGTTTTTGATCTCTCACCCAATCTGGGCCAGCAGGGCCAGCACAGCCTGTCCTCCTTGTTCACCCCATACAGGCTGCAAGGGGAGATGCTAGAGCCAAGCAAAGGCAAGGGGCACAAGAGACAGGTGGAGCAAGCCAACAGCAACGACATCCTGCAGTGGGCAGGAGGAACAGATGAATTCTTCCCCTGCAGGCTGCAGAGAAATCGCAGCAGCTCCCAAATGGCTCCCTCCCACATCCCAAGCCAGCTGGCTCCTTGTCCCACGGAGCACTTAGTTTCTTTGCCTCCCAGTGTTCACCTGCCTTTTTCTTCAGATGTTTTGATGATTAATACATCAAGTTATCCACAGTCTCTGCCTATCCCCAGCTCAGCATTCACTGTGCCAAATTCTCTGAAAGCCTCCCAAGGTGCTCCAAAGAAGAATCACTCCTCTCTGCAAGCCTTGTCTTGCAGCATCTCTTCTTTGGGTCTAACAGCTGGGTGTTTTTTGTACCCAGGCTCCTCAGTCCTTCTGCAGCTGGAATCAGCCTCGTTATCAGCTGGGAGCACGGGCTGCGAGAAGGCAGGCACCACCACACATGAGGGAAGGCTTCAGCATGAGCCAAAACTGTCCAATTCCATCTTACTACCTGCAAAGCCTCTGGGTGGTGGGTCAGGTTGAGGTGTTTGCCCGCCGGTGCAGGTCGGAGATTAGCACGCTGAGCTGAAAAGCCCTGCAAACTCAGCGCATAGTTTCACAGCTAATCTCCTCCACTGGCAGCTCACGTTGCCAATTCAGGGGCACAATCAGAAGGTTGTGTGCCCTCACCACTGGCTCCCACCTCTCCACCCTGCCACATTCCTTGGGGGCCAGACCAGCTTGCTACTTGCTTCAACTCCCGCCTGGAGCAGAGCTGTCTTACACACCTCATTTCTTCAGTCATGGGAGGCAAGAGGAAACCTGGTCCAAGAATCCCCATGCCCTGTCCAGCACCATGGGTACAAAACTAGGACTAGGCGATCCCAGGCAATGAGGGACTCCTCAGGCTCTCAGCAGAGCCCCGATGGGATTGTTTCTAGCAGCAAGGAGAAGGCAGCAGCAGCACCTCCTCTCAAAATTCAAGTGACACTTACGTGGTACGCGCTGCTGCCGCCTCCGCTGCCCCCGTAGCCGTACTGGCTGGATCCCCACTGTGCAGGGGTGGCATTTGGGTTCTGTCCCTGGCCTGTCACAGCAGCGATGGCACTGAACATCTGGGAGGTCATGTTCTGTGGTAGAGCGTTCACCGCACGTGTCAGGTCTGCAAGAAAGACATGTTGTGTGAGACAAAGAGCCTGGAGAAGGAGCTCACGTCCCAGTTCCAACCAGGAATGGCCTGCACTGACCTGCCAGGTTAATGTTAGCTGGAGTAGCGTTAATAGAGGCTGGAGTCCTGGTCCTACTGCTACTGCTGGGGGTAATACCTGTATAAAACACAAACCAAGAGAGGCAGATTAGTTCTCCCAGAAGAGCAACCATTGGCCTTAAACTCAGAATTTGACAAAAAAATTGAGGCAGTATTTTTTCTGGGACAATGGTTTGTTACCAGGGAATGGTGTGTGCTGCATTGGGGGAGACAAGGGAGAGGAAAGGGACTGATTTAGCCTTTGCTGCATGGCCCACTTGGCTGAAGGATTAACTCTCAGGAAAGCTCTCAGTGCATCTATGGAAGGCAAACACTTGCGGTGTTGCTTTGGAACTTCCCACATATAGAAAATCCTGGGTCATTTTAGGGACAAAGAACAGGAAACTGTCCTTTAATAACTGTCCCTATTGCATGACATCCAGGAAACAAAGAGCATTCAAGTTTTGGGGTGCTCACCTGGAACAGGGTCCTGATAATGATCCTTAAACCATCGGAAAAGTCCATTTACGGTAGGGAAGACTTGGCCCCGGTAGCGGAATCCTTCTGGTGTCACTGTCACATACTCTATCCTGTGAGGAGCAGTGAGAGCACAAGAGATCACAGGCTGCTTTAGAGCCAAACCTGTCACTCACTAACAGGTCACTCTCAGAACTGTCATGGCCTACAAACTCAGGTGATGGCTGTACTGATAATGAACTGACAGACCTACCCGACACACTCGATTTTCAAACAGTTGCTCCAAAACATCCTTCCTTTCCACGCAAAATCCATCAGTCCCTGCCCACACCCCCAAGACATCCACTGCATAGGGCAGTGCTGCTTGTGGCACCCAGCTGGTTAAGAAACATGGGAGTCTCCTGGGTGAGATTTACAGCTAGACTTGGGTCCTCTACTGCCAGGAGGCCAAATTCGGAGAAAGGGGAGGCATGACTCACAAGGATACTGACAGAGCTGGAAGAAAAACTGGCAGCAATCAGCTGAGGTGTGGTACTGGCAGTACTCAGTGCAGATGCTGGGCTTGCCTCTGACTTACCTTGGTTTGCCTCGAGGCTGATATCCCAAGAGGAATTTACCAGGTAGATCTTTACAGGCACTGATAAAGTATGGAATAAATGTTGGCTTCTCTTTCTTGGTCTTTATCAGCAGCTCTTCCAGCTTCTAATTGTAGAGGGAAAGAAGATAAATGCTCCAGGGGAGTCTACATTTTCGGCAACACACAGAGCCTATAGATATCTTCCTACACAAGCTACCACATCCCAGGACAGGCTTACCTTCTTGTCTCCACCATTGCAGTCCTGATAGTATTTGTGATTCAACAGGTCTCTGGCAAAAGAAGCCATTGGCTGGACATAGCGAGCAACAATTTCATCCAGGTCTTCAAATTCCTTTGAACAAACACATTCAAAGAGGTATTTAGGGTGCATGATGATGAACTCTTATTCTAGTAAACAGCTCTTAGTCACACATTCTGCACAGCAAGGCTGGATGCTTTGAGAAAAAAAAAAAAGAGCTGAGTATTGTCTAAGGGTCTGGAGGACTGCACTGGAGTTACTCTCCAGTAGTCTGAAAGCAGCTGCAAGGACAGAAAGGCTGTATCAACATGTTCCTGCCAAATAGGTACCTCTTCCCCACCAAGTCCTTCCCAGGCACGTTCTGGAGGGTTCTTACCTCTGTGTTAATCCAAAGCATGGAGCCCAGGCTGAAGGCATTCTCCTTGCCCTCTTCCCGGACATCCACATGCTGGTAAATCCCATCATTGACCTTCCAGGTGACAGTCAGGTGGTTCTCCCCTTTGCTACTTGGCCGGATAATCACATCCCCTTGGTCCATGGTTTCCATCATCTTCTCTGCTTGCTTGAAGCTAATGTTGTGGAATGACGGGTGAGCAATTACTCTCTTGATGTACGCTAGGGAACAAAGCAGAGTGTTCAGGCTTCCAAGTGGAACTGCTTTAATGCAACTATATCTCTAATGTGCTGATTCTCCTGGAAGCATTCTGGGAAGGCTGGAGATACAGTGGAGTTAAATATTGGAGACTCACTTGTCCGCTGCTGCTTTCTTTTCATGTCTTCTTCCTGTTTGTGATCCGCTGCTTCAGAGTCAAAGTCATAGTAGGTGTCTTTAGGCAGCTTCCACTCATTGTTTTTGTCCATGAGGTCTGAGGTCCTGCAGGTCAGGTCTGCACTGAACTTCTCAATGTCAATCTTCATGATCCTGCAGTGAACTGTCATTCCCACCTGCGGAGGAGGTGCAGGGAAAGGTGAGCAGCAGGTTTGGCAGCTACACCAGCCTCCCTTCACCACAGAGCGATCCGTGTGGGATCACACTGACAGTCTGGAGGTACAAATTACCTCATCTCCTTCAGACTCACACAGCCTTCAAAAGTGATCTGTCTGTAAAATCAACTGATCCCCAACATGAACAGAATCAAAAGAGCTTAAAGGAAAAATGTGCAGTTCTCCAGCACACCTATTACTTACGCCCCATACCACACAGAAAACTGCCATGTCTGGAGGATGAGGACAATTACCTTTTCTATTTTAAATATCTTTAGCAATAGGAGCAACAAAACTGGACTTCAAGATGTGCAAGAAAGCAGTTAAGTCTGTTCAGAAGCAGACACCCAAAGGACTGCCCTAGTAAACTGGGAGACATAAAACACCCCCCAAAAAACTGTAATGTCTTAGTTCACTTAACCATAATGAAGTTAATTTATAACTCTTTAAAGAAATGCTGAGACCTCTGAGCTTACAGGATTATCCATCACCTGCACGGACTGTTGGGGACTCCAACAGACAGCAAAAATGTTAAATCTGTATTTTATCCTGTGGTAAAAATGTGTTATTCTGTTCCTTTCAGAATCCCAACCCATGTCCTGAGCAAGACCAGTAACTGATGAGCTCCATTAATTAACTGAGAGAGGAGAAAAGCTATGAGAGGGAAAATTACCCTTGCCTATGCAAAAGCAGTTCCCTGAACTCTTTAGAAAGCCAGAAACAAAGGGCAGCTCTGCATTAGAATGCCTTCTGGTCTCCTAAACCCAGACTTCAGCCAGACGACAATAAATCCTCCCGCAGCGCAACGTGTTAACTGATTAACAGGGTTCCACCAGCTGCCAAAGCAGATTTGCACTGTGGGAGAAGGACACTAACCAGAACCTGAACTTCCTGCTGATTTAAAGTCCTTAAATGAAAATAAGGTTGGAAAAGTCATTTAAGGAACAGTGTTATTAACCAAACTTTGATACTTGGGTATTGGGTCCACGCTCTTCCAGCTCTTGCTGGATACAGGAAAAATCCACTGCTTTCATACCTTCACCCTTTCTTCTGGCCGCTTGACCACCTTATCACTAAGAAATTTTGTTGGGATGAAGCCAGCAACACCATTATCCAGACGTGTCTTCACTCCAATTGCCTGACCTGGGCAGGAACCGCTGTCAAAATGGTTCCAAACCTTGAGCAAGGCAACAGGAAAAAGTCATTCAGCATGGAAACAAAATAGCCCCGGCAGTTCATACTCAAACAAGTCCAAAAGCTGTGTCAGCAAAGTGGTGCAGCCAGCAAAGACTTGTAGAAGGGCAGGGGAGAGAGGACTTCAACAAATGCTACCCAGTAATGCAATCTTCCTACTCCAGTTCTGCTCGGCTTATGGGACATTTGCAACCGGGAAGGTCAGAACATTTTTAGACCCTGAACACCAGCCTGCAGCCAGGGCTGCTGCTTAATGAATGCTATAGGGGTTTAGAGTCACAGATTACCCAGGCTGGAATTCACAGTGTTTAGAAGAGACCTAAAGTACAGCTGCATTAAGCAGCAGGGGGTCCAGATAAGTTCTTAAAATTGAGAAGGTGGCAGAACCTTCTGTTCTCAGTGTCACAGGCGATTTCTCTGCATAAAACAATCCCAGAGCACAAACAAACACGTTTTATGCATCTGCAGAGAACTGTTCAGCTTAGCCCCAGGTACATTTCACTCAGCCCAGTTCACTAAAATCCATAAGGTAGCCATAAAGGACCTGTCAAATCTATACTGAAGCAATTAGTCAAAAGTGGAACAGATTATATTTGCAGCCAAAGGCCACGTCAGGTTGGGATCCTGGGGCACTGCAGACACAATCTTGGCTCCGATACCTTGTCTCCCAAGAACTCAAAACAAGGCTCAAGCCTGCTGATAGCAGACTCCTGACAAAGGCAGGCCCGGTAGGAGAAGCAGCCCCACCTCGCTGAGCTCTGGGAAGTTATCCTGCTGACAGAAAGGACACTGCCAAAGGCCAGTTTCATCGTTCCGTATGGCCTGGTCGTAGCTCTCTCCTTGTGGGCGCCGGTGGGCTATCCCCGTCACATTGCAGATGATCATTTTGCCTGTGGTGTGATGGGAGAGTAGAAGGAAAGACTGAAAAACTGCAGAGCTGGGCAGTTCCCTCCATCTAAGATAGTCATTCAGGCATGAAGGTGATAGGAGACTACCCCGGTACCTTTGAAAAGCTGCTTCACATACATGCAACCATAACACTGTCCCAACGTCATGCTCACCAACATCCCTCTGCCCCACTTCTACACATCCGTGTCTACTTCCGATGTAAACAGGGATGTACCTATATAAAATGTCTCTGGAGTTTCTTTGGTCAGCATATTGAAGACCTCTTCTGTGTTTGGAGAACGGTATGGTGTTCTCAGGTCCTTGTATCTGCAGCTTAGTTCAGCTCGAATGTCATATAAAGTGATGTGCTTGTCACCGTAGCCCTGTGCGGGATTCAAAGTTTATAAAGGCATGAGCAACAAGAGGGTGGTCAGCAGGGAATCCAGTGTAAGTTATGGAAGAACTCAAGGAACTTATCAAACAGTAAATTTAAAAAAGAAGAATGTGCCAGGTACCATCAACCTGTGGAACTCAGCCACAGGATGTTGAGGAGGTCAAAAATACCAACACATTCTAAAAAACGTCAGATAATTTCAGGGAGAACAGCTTAAATGGTTTCATTACTGTCTCCTGCCTCCCTCCTCCCTCTGCTCCAAGTGTACTTTCTGCGAGCATTTACTACATGCCATTGTCAGACACTGAATTCTCATCATGGCTGTTTATACATTTTACAAAAGCACAGCTAATGCTCAGCTCCTAAAAAGGAGAAGTGTCATCAGCTATAAAACAAGAGAATCCAAACTGGGCAGCTGAGCTTCCCCTCTGTTCTCAGCACCAGGAGCCCCCAAGCACACCTGTCTTTCCAGCTCCTCAGCAAAGGCATCGAGATCCAGGTCTTTCAGGCGCTCAGGGTTTTCCAAGATCTCCTCCAGAGCACCTGCAGGATTAGCATCCTCAGCTGACTCATCGTATTCCAAGGCATCCACTGCCATTTTCCTTGCCCATTCATAGGTTTCAGGATGGACCCTGGACCCATCTAGGACCTCGATGTAGGAATCAGTGCTGAAAGAAAACCAAAGCAATGTTCAGATAAGGGCTCTGAGGGTTCCAGCTGTTCCTGCAGCTCAATAATCAAGCATACTCTTGAGCACCATCACTTGCCCTCCATGGAACAAACTACTCTAAAAAGGACACCATGAATTATTCATTGATAAATCAACAGGAGCCAAGGTAAGACCTGGCAAATTCCAGTCTGCAGCTCCTGAACTGCAAAGATAACAGCCAGGCATTTTGGATGCTGGGTGGATTTGATCCCTGTGTACTACAGCTGCTCCTTGAGCACATAGCTCTCGGCAGTTTACCTCCTCATATAAATTCAGTTTTGCCAAGTGGCAGCACGGCCATCTGCATTGAGCTCTTTGGATGGGGCAACACTTTGCTCCCTGCATCTCCAGGATTTGTATCCTCCAAGAACCAAGGGTTCTAGCACTGTTGGATCACTCAGTGTAAGTATTCAGCCAGGTGTCCTTCCTCAGACTGCTTTTCAAAAGCAAAAAATCCTGAAGAAAGCACATTTCCAGCAAGTGACCCTTCTGTGCAAAGCAGTGAGTCAGAGGTTCAGAAACTAGGTTACAGCTGTCCTCAAAACACCTCTTGTGTAGTTACCAGTTACTTAATGCTCTATAAACTTCCCAGTATTGCTACTAGTTTAAGACGAAGCCAAATTGCTGAGTTATTACTCAAGTTTGAAACCAGAAAAATAAAATACTCTTAGTAGGCCCAGGCAGAAACTAAGCTGAAGAGCATATGGGCTACTGACAACTGAGTGAACAACTGGTTTTAGTTTAGCTCCTCTTGATCACAAAGGGTCTTTCACACAAGAACAAGCTATATAATTCATATTCTGCAGCTCACACTGCTGCTGTGCAAGTTTAGGTGCCCCTAAGAATCAGATTGATAACCAGCAATATCTGAACTTGGCCAGAAATCAGAGGGGCCATACAGAAAGTCCTGGGAACGTGGACTCCAGGGAACAAGTCAGTCTCCTGCTTATGCAAACGTCATACCCCGAACTGCATCAAATACAACCCAATACCCACCTATCACCCAGTGATGCTGTGTCAATTTTGATGAAGCCAGCACAGTTGATAAACACCTTGGGTCCCATGTGACACATCGTAACCAGCTGGGTCCTGTTCTCCAGACGTGTGTTGTTTTGTTTTAAGATCTGGGAGAGAGAAACCGGAGTATAAACTCTGCTATTCAAACACAAGACTGCCAAAGGTTGTGGATTACCCATCCTTGGAAGTTCTCAACATCAGGCTGCACGGGGCTCTGAGTAACCTGGTCTAGCGGAAGGTGTCCATGCCAATGGCAGGGGAGTTGGAACAAGATGATCTTTAAGGTCCTTTCCAACCCTGTGATCCTCTGGGAAAAGCAGAGGACACACTGGACACTGCTGTGTTCAAGGCATCTGATACACGCTCATCACAACCCATAAGTTGTTGCTCCCTGCCTGTGTCTCAACATTGTATGAAAGAAGATGATTCTGCATGGAAACAGCTCCAACTCTCAGCAAAAGCGTTGGCTTTTTGCCTGGTGTTTTCCACACTGCGGAGGTGTCTTGACGCTGTAACAGTGCACCCACTCCTGTGGGTTCGGGAGCTGTCTAGGACTGACGGATCTGCTGAGCTGTTTGGGTCTATCAAGGACGTAAGTCCGTGTATAGCTTCAGGGAGAGACGCAGTGAGGCAACACATGGTAAAACACATGTCAACAGAGCTGTCAGCTGCATCTGGCACAAGGGACCCTGACTCATCTCCTACCACTAATGGTGATGTACTGTTTTTGTAGGCAGGGACAGAAGCCTCCTTACCTTTAGCAGGTGAGTGCCTTTGCGTGGTCCCAGGCCACACACATACTGCAGCAAAGCCTGGCTGTGGGGGTGAGCGATGGCCCTGTTGACATCCACCCCCACCTCGTTCACACGGTTTATGAACTCGCAGTAGAGCGCGTTCAGCAGCTCCTCCTTCACCACGTGCTCCTGGCAGAGAGGAGAGGCGTTAGCCTTGGAGGAGATGGATATGTGCAACACTTTGCCACAGAAAGCTGAGGCAAACACAACACACTGGCTCCCGGGAGCTGTGTTGCACCTCAGTTACCCCCGAGAACAGCCTAAAGGCTCACAAGCTAAAAGAAGGAACAAAAAAAAGGTGCTGTGTAGCCTGAATATGGCACGGAACAGTTCAACTTGCACCCATTCAACTTGGAAACCCCTTCTTTGACAGCAAACCCTCACAAGGCACCTTCTCTTTGAAGAGAAGGATCTTCCTTGCCCAAGGATCTCACAAGGGAAGTTTACCTGCAGAGGGTGAAGTTTCAGGCAGAGAATATCCTCATCAGAGCTGCAGACCTGGGCAAACTCTATGAGGGGGTCCTGAATGCGGCGAGCGAGGGAGACGGCTTGACGCAGCAGAGGTGGGTAATCCCGGAATTCATTCTGCAACAGGACAAAGAATCAGGGAAAACCCTGAAGCTATTTTCACACTCTGTAACACAGGCAGCAAAGACACATCAGACAGGGAAGCATCTGGTGCTCAGAGCAAAGAAGGCTCAGGTCAAAGGCTCCCAGGAGCTCTGCTGCAATTAGGAATGAAACAATCTCACTCACTCAGCTGAGCAAGATTCATTTCAGACCACATCGATATCCACTTTGTACATCTGCTGGTGCTGATCTCTTCAGAGAAGCCTAAGTAAGATGTTTTGCCTTGATCCAAAGATCAGTACGTGACTGGATGGATCATATGAGACACAGGATGATGTAAGGCAGGGCCAGCACGACAAATGGAGGATGACACAGCACAAACAAGCAACAGACTAAGAGACAGCTGGAGTAACCTAAGGCTCACCTCAGACTTCTTGCTGTTCATGTAGAGGATGGCCAATTCATTGTCCACCAGCTCCACTCCGATAGAGGACAGCTGCTGCCCTTGGTCCAGCTCATGAACAATTCTCTTTACATCCTCCATCAGCATTTGAGCATCCCTAGGGAGAGACAGGCAAAGGGATTGAGGAGAGCACAAAGCTGGGTCCTGGAATCACTTAGGGATACAACCCCAACAGGTTACCTCACACCATGGACAGAAACAGTGAAATGGGGAGAGGCACGAGGAAGGGACTGGAAAGAGACTGGGAAATGGAAGGAACAAAAAGACTGACCTGTTCTCGCCTGCAATCGTCACTACGTGAGGCTTCTTGTTCAGGAGGAATTTTTTCAAGGTTTCAATATCCTGGGCCTGGAAAGGAAAGCAAGACAAACCAAAGTAGAACAGTTGGAGGGTTTCTGTCCCGAGCTGCCTACATTTATCTCAATGATAGCTGCACCAAGGCTCACCTTCTTTTCCCGCTCTTCCTCACGCCAGGCGTTCCTTCTCTTTGTGAAATGTGGCAATCGTAGGAAGTCTGTAACCTCACCCTCTCCATTAACAAGAGCACAAAACACTGGGTGGTCCCTGTAAAACAGAGATCACTCAGACATGGAGAACTGCTAAAGCTGGACATGCATCCAGAAGTCATTCCCTCCCTCCTACCTGGCTGATGAAAATGCAATGCCCAGCACCCGAATCCCCTTCCCTTGGTTTTCATCCATGAAATCATCGTCCTCCTCCACTTGCTGATCAGGGCGGTAAGGAGCGACTTTGAGCCAGTTGTACAGTTTGCGGCTGCACGCCTGGCAGAGCACAGAAAGGGGACAGAGGAGTGAGGGAATGCACTGCATGTGCCTTGGCATAGCCCCTTCTCTGGAGGCAAGGTCATGGACTGCTCAAGGTAGCAGAAGAACCAGACTCAATCCCTGCCTGCCTCCTCCTTCTCCTCCTCCCCAAGGACCTGTGTATGGCCTGCCAGCAGCTATCCCCAGCATGCTACAGGACTGTTAGTGTTTGTAACCCCAGCTCTGACTCAAATCCACCTCTATCCCATCTCACCTTGAGGACATACTCCTTGGCCTCCACCAACAGCTTGTTCTTCAATTCTTTGGCCATCTGCACGTAGAGGAACTGGTTGAGGGACCGCTCAATGGCCATCGTGCGCTGCCGATTCCACTCCTGCACCTGGTGGCTGAACTCATCCCGGTAATAGAACTGCTTGATTTCCTCAAAGTATGTCTGGTCACTCCCATAACTGCAAGAAAGGAGAGGAAAGGCTCCAGATGCCTGCACTGACACCCTCACTGACAGATTCCTGCACAGGGATGTAACAGCAACACCTCAGATTCAGGAAGCTGCTTGAAAAATTAGGGAAGAGCCAACCCTCCCATCAAACACTGCTTTAGCTGCAGAAGCAATGCTGCAGACAGATCACAGCCACTCCAACCCACCCATATTGCACAGTGTGGCCACCCAGATGTGCACAGAAAAAAACAAGGAGCACTCAGTGAGGATTGCTGGGAAACAAGCATCACCTCACACAAAAATCCCAAAGGCTTCAGAGTTTGCCTTCAAATGAGTAAGACAGGTGTCTGCTTAGGTTTTCACTAAGATGATGGAAAAAGCAAGACCCTGAGAGGTTGTTTGACGTTAAGGTGCAGAAAACTACCAGGCCATGACTTTCAGGAGCAGTTTGGGTTACAGACGAGCTCTAAGAGCACAGCAGCACTGGATGAATGAGGTCTGCCAAGGCACGGATGGCACGGCCAGTGGGAACTCACCCCTCCACTCCTTTCATGTCAATGCTGATATCTATAGTGAGCAGCCCCTCGTCCTCTGCCAGGCTCATTTTCAAGAACTGGTCATCTCGCAGCTCCTTCACAGGCTTGTTCTTCATGTATTTAAAGGAATAGGCATAGTGGGCTTCATCAATATCCTGGGGAAAAGGAGAGACAGTCAGCACGCCTATATGGCGTTCATGAAGAAAGACTCTTCTGTATACCACAGCAGACAATGGATTTTATTCAATACCCCCTCAGCCCTATGCCTGCCAGTCTGCATTTCCTTCCCCAGCAGGACACAGTGGAATTTCTGCCCAGTCCCAGAGAAACAGAGACTGTTCCAATAATTGAAGGCAACATCTCAACAGCAAGAATCAGGCCTGATGAAACGCTAAGACTAAAAATGCAGCATGCTGCTGAGCTTCTGCAGCAGCCCAGGTCACATGCTGCTCTGAGAGTTATTCAGAGCTGACAGTGACATGGAACAACAAGCATTTGTATGTTATTTAGATCCTTCCCTGAACTGACCCACAGAGTCAGGGCTTGCTTTCTTACCTTCTTCCCCTTTTTGGTCGGTGAGATGTTGATTTTAGCTCGCTCTTGAAAAGTCTGTCTCAGGACCTGTCTGACCAAAGGCTCCCTGGCTATCTGCAAAGCCACCATGTAGCGTGCTCCTTCCAGCACAGCTTCAGGGCTTGGGAATTGACTACAAGCAAGAAAAGGCAACATGAAGGCTTAGGGCTTGAGAACGTCCCCAGATCCCCTCGCTTGTGTCATGTCCACAGGATCTCCACGAAGATCCACCCCCACTGACCTACACACATAATCCTTGGCCAGCTCCAGGGGCTCTGCAGGGAACTGCTCTGTCTCGTGACGCTGGTAACTGTCTCGGAGATTCTCTCCAAACTGCTCAGGTGTCAGACCAAATTTCTTAGCCAGGCCATCTGGGAAAAGAAAAACAACAAAAACCCAATGAGGACAAGGGTACTGTAGCTTATAGTGAGCAAAACCTTCAGTCCTCCTCCTACAGGTAAGTCACAGCACCCAGCAGAGCACGTGGGC
The DNA here is from genome assembly GCA_013396775.1 of Cephalopterus ornatus. NCBI lineage: Eukaryota > Metazoa > Chordata > Aves > Passeriformes > Cotingidae > Cephalopterus > Cephalopterus ornatus. The sequence goes on along the minus strand of VZRE01013707.1, from coordinate 125,896 downwards.
CAGGCCACTGCACAGTCAGCACGACAGAGCACAGCCTTACCCAGCCCAGCTGCCTGGCAGATGGTGTACATATCCCGACGGGAAGCCTGCTTCAGCTCAGGCCCTTTCTGCTCATCATCTTCTGCATCCTCCCCTTCCCCTGTAGGAAGGATATGTTACAGAGGCATCCAGACAGCTGGAGCATGTCAGAAGCACAGCAAACGCATTAAACACAACCTGCATCGTGCTGAGTCCCTAAATGACACAAACACATCTCAAAGGTCACAGTAGCCTTAAAATTATTCAGTGTTAGACAAAGACCACGAAAATGCTATCTTCAGTTTCACTCTTTGGCAGTTTTAACAGCACTGTGACTGGGTTGCACATTAAGACACACATCAAGGTGGGTAATCCTTGCTTTGGTCCCTGCCATGGGGGTGCTATTCATATTCCAATGGAAAGAGCACCTTTTGTGGCAAACTAAACATTTTCAGAGGTGCCTGGAAGACCAAGGATTAAGTTGAGATAAAAGCATACAGCAGAGATGCTCTGTGCAAACATATGGACTTTTCAACAGACTTCCTCACTGGTTTCTTCTGAACCAGGATTTTGAAGCAGCCCAGAGTTAGGAAACTATGAAATCTCAGGAGACAAACCTTCCTCCTCTTCACCATCCTCTCGGATACGCTTTTGCTTCTTGCGAGCAGCCTTGGCAGCATTCTGCATCCTGGGGATGTCTCGCCCATAGTACAGCAGGAAGTGATTGTACACGTCCTTCAGCTCGTCCATGGATTGCACATCCTTCAGCCTACGGCACACACAGCCAGCACGTTACACCCTGCCTGCAGCTGAGCCATGGGCAGAGCACTCAAGGAACCTGCTCTGGCACAGGTCAGGCAGAAGGAGCCCTTGGGCTCATCTTCCAAAAGAATTTTAAGCATTTCTCATCACATGCTTTGTGGGGAGGCTAAAATCAGTGCTCTACAGGGGCCAGAGAGCCTGGGTTGTTTGGGCAAGTCAACGCACATTTTAAGTAATTTTGGAACGAATATAAGAAAGACGTGGCACCACACCTCTCCATGTCAGTAGTATCCAGGGCCCTTATTCCATCAGCCAAAGGCTTGTCTGGGTCAGCAGAGATTTGTTCATACTGATAGGCCTGCATCTTCTCAAACAGTCGTGTCAGGTTCTGCTTGCGGATCTTCAGCTGCGTCCACTGACGTGAGAATAAAAAATTCCAGTGAAACACACCATTGCAGTGGGCCAACTTTCTCCTCCCTTCCCAAGCAGGGGCTCCAAGGATCTTGGGATATTTGTCATATAAAAATAATGATCAAAATCTTCAAGACTGGCCAAGCTCAAATGTCACATGTGGCAGGTCTCATCTCAGAGATGGATTATATTAACAGGAAAAAAGTATCTACCTCACAGTAGAGAAAGAACTTGCACTGCTGACAGGAAAGGTCACTATACAAAAGGAACTCAGTGAAGGGGAAGGACTGGTTTAAATCCTATTTTGTTAGGTATCCCCTACTACTACATGACAGCAAACATGCAAAAAGACATGGGTAAAAAAACTCAAAACACACATGGTCTCCAAGGCCAAACCAAAATCTGTTTAAAGTATCAAGCTAGGTAGGAAGACATGATGGGACAACCATCAGGGAAAACACTCCTCACCTTCTCATCCCACTGCCAGACCCTCCACAGGTCGTTGATGTGCAGCTCTGGCTCCACGTACTCCTTTCTGTAGAAGGCGATGAATGGGACCTGGGTCAGGAATGAGACTCATCACCACTGTGCAGGAGACTGGGCTGTTCCTGGCAGCCAGGACCCCAGAGAAAGCTTATGTTCCACGTGGGAGAACAAACTAATGGGGCAGCAGCATAGGACATGTACCAGGCCATGTCTGAGCTCTTGCTCCACTGAAGAATATACCACATCAGACATAAAACTTCTGCAACTTCAGGCAACACCTCAGAGAACAGGTTGGATGGACTGAGCAAGGCTCAAGAGATTCTTACGTTCCCCAGCTCATTTAGCATCAATTCGTCCAGAATCAGGGAAAGACAGTGACAGCAGCCCCATCAAACAGGGCTTAAAACCCTGCATTGCCACAGCTCACGTAAGATGAGCTGCAGTTCCCAAAAGTACCATTTTCTCACAGGTATGACATCTCAGCCCCTTCTAATGTGCTGCCCTAAATGTTTCCGGCAGCCCTGCTGATCCTGTCAGGATAAGGAGACAGCAACCCAGATCTTGGTAACGAAGCAGAGTTGCAAACTACCTCAAAATGCTGATTCCTCATGAAATTCAGAGCTTCTTTAATCTTCTGGATGGTGCTGGGCCCCTTGCGGCTGAAGCTGCTGGCTTGTCCACGGTCAAGGTAGTCAGAACTCTCCTGAAGAGAAGAAACACACATTGTGTTCTGTTCCTGAGCTGACCCCTTAAAAGAGCACCCTCAGGCTACAGCTGTGGTTCTTCTGTTACCTGGAAATGCAGATTTAGGTACACACTTTGATTTTAGATCTTAGCCCTGAGTGGCTTAAAGAAAAAGGAAAAAGCAGCACCTGGCCATGGTAACTCACAGCCAAAAGCAGATCACGGCTAATACTAATTTAGCCCTAAGTGTACAGTGGCCCAGAGATCTCTCAAGCATTCTTGACAATTATTCTTTCAACTTCTCTGTTTTCCTTTTTGTCCCGTTTCATGGATGCAAAAATGGAGACGTGCATGTTAAATGACCTGTTCAAAACCAGAAAGGAAGGGCACTACATTTCTCTCAGAAGACTCCTGGACCAATGTCTCCAGGCTGGAAATCTGCAGCACCTTCAAGTCCTCTTAGGACAAAAGTCCCAGACATAGGTCTTTACCTGCAAGGAGATGGTGGGAGTTGCAAATGCATTCCTGTAAATCCAGTCAGCTTCTTCCTCCAGCTCATCATCTTCAGCATTCTTCACCGGGATGGATCGCAGCTGTGAAGGGACAACAGCATGAGCAGAGGCACATGCAACACCAGGGCTTGCACTGCCATGCTTTCAAGAAGCCTGGAAATTGTTGTTTAGAGCTGCAGGTCGCCTGTGGAGACCCTAACCCATGGGGTGCAAAGGATAGCACTCCAATGTCTGCACCTTCTGAGCACACAGGAAACCTGCACCAGCTTTACACTAGATAAAGGCAGCTACAATTTTGTCAAAGGCCTGTCCAAAGGCCTGCAACGGTGCAAAATCTGTGCAGATTAAGTTAGGGTATCTCCACTGCCTACCAGAACTCCCAAACCCTCTGCAGTTACATCCTGTTCCAATCTATCTGTGCCTTGTTACCACTTTTCTTGCTGCAGCCACAGAGTAACAGAACATAAAGCAGCTCCAAACCCTCTCTGGGCACTTAGTCTCAGCCACTTCTCTTTCAGGGGGTCTGCTCTAATCACCACTGACATCCACGAAGATGACAAAACGTGCGAACAGGCCACACACAGCCAGAAGACATCACAAACAGCATTCCCTTGTGCTGCACAGACTGGCACGGGAAAAAAAGGTCCTTCAGAAAACTGGCAGCTTCACACATCCCATTTACCAGAGTAGGGTAACAAATCTCTGCACAGAATTACATTAACATACACTAAAGGGAAACGGACTGTACAGTGAAAATCTGAATACAGGCTAAAATTAAGACCAAAATACGAGACACTAGAGTGATTCCTTGCAGCACAAATAACACTTGGTATTGAGAGCAACGTAAGTCCTGGTCATTTTGAATAAAGTGGGTTACAGCAGTTATGTGCTGGGATACAGGCAGGCTAGAAACCTTCCCAAACCTTCTCTGGCACTGCATCTCTTGCTATCCAGACGTCCAGCTCAAGGGATTTCTTACAGCATCCAGCACAAAGCCATCTCAGCACAGCCCAAGCCCTGTGCCACTCCCAGCAGTACAACACTGGCACCCAGTGGCCACAGGGAAACTGTGACGGGGCTAAAACAGGGCTCACACAGGTACCAGAGTTTCCATGCCAATAACAGGCCCGAATGCAGAGTTTTAGCCTGTAATTTGACAGGTAGGATCTTCAAAGAGGGGAAAAAGAGATGCCAAAATCCATTCAGCAGCCAGGTGGCTCTTGGCCTGCAGGTCCCAGCCCTGCTGCACTTGGTGGGAGCTGAAATGCTTTCTGCCTGCACACATTCAATCCTTTCCCTCACCTGGAATCTCTCAGGCATATCTGTCATGCGGATCTCGTTGTCCTGGTCTGTTAAGTGACTGCTCTCCAGCTCACTGGGTTCGTACATCTCAAAGATGCTACGCCGACTGACGCGCTTCTTGGTGGTCTTTTTGGGTCGTACACGGGTCTCCCCTTCGGTTTCTTCATCCTCATACTCATATTCCTCCTCCATCTCCTCATCATACTCGTTGTACTTCTCAAACTCGTCATAGTCAAAGTCCACACCAAAGATTTCCTGGGCTTCCTGCAAAGCACTGGAAGGGAAAAAAACTATCATTCAGCCCCAGGGTGCAGTTCACAGACCATCCTTCCAGCCACACAGAAGATGCCGGGGTACCTAAGTCTAAGCTTCAGTTTTCCATCCTGGCTAAAAAAATCAAGGGCAGGTACACAATTATGAGCTCTACATGCAAATACTTCTCTTAAGGGTGTGGTTTTGGTATATTCTTTTAAAAAAAATCCAGGAGTCACACGTTTCAGAAATTAAACACTAAAAGCTCTGTGTTTAAATCTACCAGGTTCCCTTTGGGAAAGAGACCTCTGGTATCCAATCACTAGCTGAATCACTCTGCAGTTGCAAGAACCAAGTAAACTGAGAAACGTTTTCAAGGCTCCAGGCCAATTTCCAATCAATACTTACGCATCTGTGTATCCTGGAAGCTTCTTCCTCCATTTTGGCTTCTTCAGAGGTTGTCCATCATCATCCACAATGAAGTCATCAATGTCTGGACACGGAGAAACAATGTAGTGGTCAGGACACTTGGATATTCAAATGGTACCTCTGACAAAGCTCAGCTCAGACAGACTATGCAGCAACTGTAGCTGCCCAGTAACTACGAGCCTCCACCACAGACTAAGGTTGCTGTTGGCTGTCAGTCTGCCCAGCTCCCCACAGCATCTCCTACACCAACCTCAGACATTCCAGGAGCCTAAACCACAGTATCAAGCCATAACAAACTTCCAGACACAGGTAAAGCCATTTGGCAATTAGCTGCAAAGCAGTGCACTGGAAATACAGTCAGAATAGGTATGGCTGCTTTGGACAGTAGGTAGAAAGAATTCCTGAAACTCTTTGGGTATGGTAGTAGCAGTGGTGACAGGCTGATGCTGAAGAGAATGAGGGCATTCATTTTGGAGCCAGCTTAGGAAAGATGTTCAAGATCTCAGCACACATAATGTGCTTCTGCACAAAGTGGTTTAGACAGACAAACTACACTCATCACCCAGAAACATTTAATTCTAAGGACTGTACTAATCAGACCAACAAGAGCTTTACCACAAAGGGTCACAGCCTTGGTTACTTTTAGCTCTGAGAAAGTCTGAACTTTGTTCCTGTACTTTAATACTACAGCAAACTTCAGACCATCCATACGCACCAGATTCGTCTTCCTCCTCCTCTTCTTCCTCTTCTTGTGGAGCAACAGGAGCTTCAACAGCTTCCCCTCCTTCCTCGCCTTCACCATCCTGAAAGATTTCTTCAGCAATGGCTTCCTTCTCATGTTCCTCCTTTCCATAGTCTTCTGCTTCATCATCCTCATCATCAGACATTTTTCGCACACGTCTGAATTTTTGCTGCAAGGAAAACGCCTTGTTATTGCCCACAATCCCTGGCACAGCACTCGAGCTCAGTGTGGGCTCTGCCAGGCCAGCAGTGCACTTCCTCTGCAGGCAGCTGAGAGGGAGCAGGATGGAGCCCAGGGCAGACACGCAGAGGGAAAGAGCCCCCTCCTCAGGAGCTGTGCCTGTGTCACTTGTGTGCTGTCACCACCAGTGTTGGCCTGGCTTGATGTGCCTCCAGTGTTACAGAAAGAGCTTTAGAGCCCATGATAGCCTGTGCTGACTTTGAGGTTAGCAACACACAGGAGAAAGTTACTGGAAGATGAGATGGTTTTGCAGAGGTGGGAAGGCAGGAGTATAGCAGACTTCAGGAACCCAAGTGTTTTGCAAACTAGGAAGGCAATTCCCAGTTGCTTGGGCAAGGAGAGATCCTGCTTCCTTCAAACACTCAGCTCTCCCTTTCCAAGAGGGTAGGAGCAGAGGGGAGGCACTGTTTGCTCACTCCAGGCCAGAGCCCACCCTCCTCCATGCTAAGACACACCATACCATTAACAGCAGCATGGCAACACAACTCACTCTTTTGACTTTAACGCCCAAGTTCTCTTCAATGAGGTCAAAATCATCATCCTCCAGGCGGTCATCAAAAGCTAGAGAAGTGACCAGAGATGAGTTACGTCCTCTCTTTACCAATCTGGGAAAGCATTAAGCCAAGGAGGCTACAGCTTACCCAGCCCATGCAGACATCCAGGGCAGAGGGAGAGCTCTGCTCCCCAGGGGGTCAGTGTCAGAGCATTCTACTGACATGAACAATCATCATAAAACTTACTGCGCTTTCTCTTTTTGTGGCCAACATCATCCTCAGAGTCTCCAGAGTCACTAGCTTCTTCCTCCTCTTCCTCATCGTCATCATCATTAATGAATCCTTTCAGGTTCCCCTGCTCATCTTGATCATCGAGATTCAGCTCCTCCTCTTCCTCATCTGGGGTGGAGAGCAGCACATGTTAAGACATTTACTCATTGTTTATCCACAGAGACTTGGTTCTGGGTGAGCAGCATCTTCCTTCACGCCATCCACACAATTTTAACTGAACACTTTTACTGACATAGAACCCAGCCAGCTGCTCATGCCAGAACCCCACTTACTTCTTGTCTCGTGGTCTCATGCTCGCTCTGCAGAGGAAACAGGTGGAGTGGTCACACTGGGACAATTCCTCTGCTTTTATTGTTTACTATCAAATTGTGTGACTGCAAGTCCCACAGGGTGAAGCAGAGTATTTTTTATTGCCAAATATAAAAACCACCTAAGCGCTTGGAGGAAGGGAAGCACTTAAACGGCAGAGATTATCGACTACAGATGGCCCTGCTATTAAAGCACAGTTATTGCTCCATCTGCAGGGTCACAGTATGTAGAACAGAGCAGCGAGGAACACAGACAGTTCAGCAAACTCACCATCCTCATCTTCCTCTACAAACTTCTTGGTTACTCTGGGCACAACCTCCCCATCCTGGTTGTACTCCTCCTCCGATTCCTCTGCTTCGCTTTCCACAAAGTCAGACATGGCTACAGCAACTGGGAAAAGAGGAAACATCCCTGGCGTCAGCTCAGCAAGCAAAACACATTCACTTCCCCCTTCAGGTTTTGGAGAGAAGACAGCTAAGGCAAGAGGGTTTCAAATTAGCTATCAGGCCGCTGAATTACCCAGTGTCCACCTTGCCTGGCCATCCCTGTCACCAGAGATTAGGGAAGCGAAGCCAGGAGCCAAGAGCTGCCAGCTTCTGCCACCCTGTGTCTGGGTGAGCAGGACAGTAGCTGTCACAGCAGTGCTCGCTACACAGCCCAGCTCTGGCTGCAGCTGAAACGTGCACACAGCCAGCGCCCTCCATCCCATCTGTACCCTCCCACACAGCCGGGAAAGCTCCCACGGATGCTGCACGGGGTCATTTAGGATCTTAATATGATTAATCCTCACTCCGTTAATGAAGCCACAATGACCCTGAAAAGGGTCTTGACTGAGCTGTGACTGCCAGCTGTCGGCAAGGCTCTGCAGAGCCCATAGAGCAACCAGGAGAGAGGTCTGGGGTCCAGGACTGGGGGCTTGTGGCTGCTCAACTCCACCACCCCACACAGCTGGAGCTGCTGCCAGGGTGTTCCAAGCCAGAGATCTCTGTCCAGAGATGAGGAGGCAACAAGAAACTATAAAACCAGGGGACTTTCTATATTCAGAACCTGTTTGATGTTTTTTGCCAAACAGGGTTTCTGCAAACAATATAAATGATGCTTAGCACAAAATAAATTGTGTGTCCATGAAGACAGGGTTCAAGTTATGTCTCTCTGAGCCTTCCACTTCTTGTGGTTACAAACTTGCTGATATTTCTAAAGTTTTCAAAGGAAGTTTGCTTTTTTTTTAAATACATCAAAACAAGAAGCTTACAAGAGTCAGCTATAAGGAAAAACAAAACAATTCCTCAAATGGCTGTGAGGATGAAAACGCCAGCCCAGGAAGAAATACCAGCCTTTGGGAGGGTACAAAAAGAAGCTCAGAGGTGTCAGATCTAAAGCCAAAACCTCCATGTTAAATTACATCAGATGTAATTTAACACACACATACAAAAAAAACAAGATGAGAAAATAATTCCATATGCCAGGGAATGATACCTAAACAAACAGGCTTCAAAATATTCCCATAATCATTTCCCCATTGCAAACAACCAGCTGAAGGAAATCAGTCCCACATGGGACAACCTGATCAAGGCTTGGCCGCGACACTTCTTGTGTGCAGGATTTCGTGTCCTGCCCCGAGATCCACACATCTGGTGCACAAACACAACTTCGAGCAAATCAGGGACTTACTGCTCAGCTAAAGTTAAATGGTCCAAGGCTGATCTTGGATGATCTTTTAAGTCTCAAAATACGAACAGCTCCAAAGGAATGTGTTGTCCGGATCTCATTAAAGAAAAGCCACAGCAAAGACTAGGGAAGGACCTCCGCCAGATTTCAGACACGAGCACACAGCAGCTTACACTCCTTGGCTGCAGAATACGTGGCCATGGCCAATATCTATCTAGGATGCTCCAGACAGGCAGAAAATGCAGCAGGCCAAGGCTTCTGCTCTGCACCCAGAGAGGACATGGCTGCTCTGGTTCAATGCGTAGGCACAGGGTGAACCCCATCCTTGAGAGGACACTAAAAGGCACACACATATATTTAAGCACCCCCCAGAAATAAGACCTCAGAGGGTAGCACAGATGACAGTTAAGTGCATGTTCCTGAAGCAAATGCCAATGATGAACTGCGTAACTACATATAGTAAAGGAACAGGGATTATATTTAGCAGCCTGTGTATGAATATTATGTCAACTTCGCACTTTGTCACCAATTCTTCTGCTACTGGTATTCACCAGAGTGTATTAACATATATAAAACTGCAGGCTGAGTGGCTTTTCCTAGAGCATTTCCATAACCTCATTTATCTCCTGCTCATGATCAACACACAAACCCAGCACGAAAAAAACCCCCTCAACACAGCACCACATAGCACTTCACTGTTCTCTGCCAGTGAAGTGTTTCACTCACAACCCCAGCTTGCTTCCTCATCACTTGTTCTACCATTTCCTGGCAATTTCAGTCCATGTCAAATCAAATTTGTCTGGACACACTAGGACTTTGGGAAACCATCTTATTTAATAATCCAGATGAGCAGGTTCCACACAAGCCAACCACCCACAAAACCAGTGCATTCAGCTCCAGTGAAATCCACCTCAGCACAGCAGGGATGTCACTTCGCATGGAAAACAGAAACAAGATGTTGAATCAGATATGGACTTAGGATGTCTCTCCCACCCTCAGTGCCAGAGAGGCCTTAATTTGAAACAAAACAGGCCAGGGAGGCAAGCAAAGGCTGCAGCCAGCACAGGTGGAGGTGCAGAGCAGAGCTTGGTGTGGTGGGTCACACAGGGAGAGCCCCATTTGTGTGGGCATGAGGAGGGTCTAAAAACCAAAGACCGTTGGGCCAGCACAGCAGTTTTGATCAGGGGTGTCTGCACTTTGCTCAGCTCAAGGGCACAATGGCAATTATCCAGAGTCCACGTCCTCCTTTTAGCTGGGATGCCCGAAGCAGACAGCTCTCCACTGTCAGCACTGGGACTGTAGAGTTCTGATCAGGTCAGGACCAGGCTGGACATCAGCCACAGGCTCCGTGGGCTGCCCTCCTGGTTAGGTCAGGCTGGGTCTTTAGAACAAGAGTTGCTTTGTGAGGAACCTGAGAATTTCGGAAATCAGACCTGTAAAGCCTTGGCCACACATTCAGATACCTGCTGGCTGCTCAGGACTGCAAAACATCACAGTATGGGAGGCAGACACGGCTTTGTACATCAAACACCAGCAAGAGAAAACTCATTAGGGTTTAGAAATGGAGATGCATTTCAAAATATCAGAACATGCAGGGGAAATTCCTGCACCTGGAACTCTGACAAGGTAGAGGGACACAGACACGTGATGCAGGATGGCATCAGGAATGGCAGTGTCCCACAGGCACTTCACAGCCTCAGCAGGTGTGGGGTGAGGGAAAGCAGAAGCATCAGATGCTCTCCAGGCACTGAGCAGGAGACCTCAGTGGTGCTCACAGAATAACCAAGGAGTGTCCTCCCAGCGAGATATATTTATTAGTCAGCAATCAACCTCAGGACAGCAGTGACAATGCACAAAACAGCAAACCTGAGTGCTCGTTTAGGCTTCATGACAGCCCAGGCGCAGTCCTTGACTTCTCCCCATCTTCTACAGGAGAAACAACACCAGGGCCCTGATCCATGCTAACACTGGTTCTGTGGGGTTTTTTTGGGGGGAGAGGGTTTGGACAGGAATGGTTCTAATCTCTGCCATTTCATAGTTGAACTAAGAATTCACTGAAGATCACAGGCCCATGGAACCACATTGCCAAAGCCACTACTGAACAGTCTCTCTCAGTTCTCATGTCTGCACTTCAAAAAAATCAAACCAGAGAGGATTCAGAAATCTCTGGGAAACTCCACTCAAAACACAGAGCCTGAGGAAGCCAAATCTATTAATTTTTGTCAATTAAATGGTCATGAAATTAATTTTGGTACAGTCCAAGTACATCCACAGGATTAAAAAACTGTGACAACAAATGGTTGACTAGGAAAACCAAAAATGAACTGAAAAGCGCCACTGTTCCACTCCCTGAAGCTCCCAGTGAAACCAATGTAATTTTTCTTAAAAAAAAAAAAAAAAAAAGGGAAAGGAAAAGAAAAGGAAAAAGCAAGCCATGGTTGAGCTGGAATGTGTGGATTTAACATTAATAACTAAGCCACGATCTTCAAGCTGTGTCCCACCACAGAATCCAGACACAAATCATCTTGGCATCTTTTAATTTGAAGCTTAAGAGCCTAACAAAAAACATCCCTGTGAAGCACTATAAGGCACTCACACCATGACAAACAACCCTCACAGTCACCTCATCAGTACAGAGCTCTTCCTCAGGGCCATTCCCTAGTACCCACATGAACTCCTGCAGGGCTGATGTCACCTGCCAGCCCTCACATCACCAATATCCAGTTTTCTGTTTAGTTTTTATAGCTGTTTTACAGATTTCTGAAGTCGGCACCTAAACCAGACACTCCCACCCTGCTCAGTGGTGGCCGAGGGGGAAGTGATGACCGGAGACCAACGATGCCACGACAGGGAAAGTCCAGCCAAACAGACACTGCAGCTCAGGAACTTCCCATACCTGCTTCGTTGGTTTTAATGCTGCCGCGGGTCCCACTGTCCCGATGCTATCGGGTGGCAGCACGTCCTGTGGCAGAGTGACACATTTAATAGCATGTTGTGTGAAACAGCACCTCCCCCTGTTTATTTTAGTCCTGCTGCATCATAATTTCCTGTAAGAAACAGAAAATTGATGCTCCCTCCTTGCTTTCTCTGACCTACCCATGACTTCACGCACCTGCATCATATCCCCTGGCAGCAAGTCTCCTCCCTAAGGTGAGGAAACAAAGGCTTTGCTTGCCCAAAAACTTGCTCATCTGTGCTGCTCCTGCCTTTTTCAGCACTCCCCTTTTGGGGTGGTCTAACCATAACTGTCAGGGCACAAACTGCCAGCCATTTACAGAGCAGTGTAATGATGTTTTCTATCTCATTCTCTGCTCCTTTAAAATAATCCCAAAGTATCCTTTTTAGGACACAGCTGGCTGTTGAAGTTGTTTTAAAAGAAACAATTGGTGAGACACCAACAGCTCTTCCCTGAGCAGTAAGAGCTGCTGTAAAGTCAATTACTGGGGTGTTTGTTGCCTTCATTACACCTGTTGCCATGATATCTCGTTTACCACACCACCACTCCCACCCAGTATTATCAGGTCTCTGCAACTCCACAGTCCGGTTTAGCCATCCTAAATAATTTAGGATTAAGTTTGCCTTCTCCACATCACAATATTCAGAATAAAAAAAAAAAATAAAGAGCAGCAGGGAAAAAAAAAAAAAAGAGCAGCAAAGGTGACAGTGAAACTCCACCATAACCTCACTCCACCGTGAGCACCAATCACCTACCATTTTTTGCCACTTTTTAGTCATTTATTAAACCCAAAAAGGGCCTTCCCAGGCTGCCAGCCCTGCGCTTTTCAGGGAGGGCCTCGACAGAAGTTCGGAAAGCCTAATGCGGTGGTCTGGGAATCACACCCGCAGAGCAGGGTGATCCGGGAATCACACCCGCGGAGCCGGGGGATTCAGGACCACCGGTGTACCTGAGAAGCCAAGGTCAGACCCTTCCCTTTCCTCCCCTCC
>VZRE01013707.1:95542-109873 GCA_013396775.1 Cephalopterus ornatus | reverse complement strand
GCAAGGGATTGGGGGCTCCTAGGGCTGGGTGTGTGCGGGGGTGTCAGTGGCTTGGGAGTGTACAGAAGTTCACGGGAGCCCACAGGGGTGGGCATGGGTTGTCAGAGGGGTGTGGGAGTCAAAGGGAACCCTCAGGGCTTGGAGGATATGTCAGGGATTGGTGGGGGTGATCCTGCAGGGTCTCTGCCCCAGCCTGGAGCCCTTGGGAGCTCCTGTCCAGCTGTGGGTGTTGGAGCTGGTGCTCGAAGGGCAAAGAGGGTCCCTGGTCCCCAGCCCCAGTGGGGAGGCTGACCCTCGCCTTCCCCCTGTTCCCGCAGGTGGCTGGCATGTCGCCTGGCTGTCACCTGGTGCCGGCAGAAGCTTCATGCGGAGCTGAAGATCGGCTCCTTCGGCTTCTTCTGGGCCCAGAACATCAGCCTCAAGTTTCAGCGGGAGCAGCAGACTGTGGTGGGTACCCGGGCAAGGGGTGGTCACTGCCAGACAGGCAGGGAGGGTGGTTACGGTCACTTACAGACCGGCAGCAAATCTTTGTAGCCGTGCTCCTGTTGGGCATCCCCATGGGTGGTGCCAGGCCCTTCCTCCAAGGGCCACACTTGGGGTTTTGGCTGCTCCTTGAATGATCCCAGACACTGGGATTGGAGTGCAAATGTCAGGATGAGCATCATAAGGCCCAGGTTGTTTCTTCTCTGACCTGCCCGTGTGTCCTTGCAGGAGATTGATAACATCTGGATCTCCAGTAAACTGAGCCGGGAGCTGCCGTATGTACCCCCACCCCAACTCCCTACCTGCTTGCCTGGGGGGTCTGGCTCACCCCTGGCCCCACTGACTGTGGTCCTGCTGCCTTTACACCTTTCTGACATCTCTATTTCCCTATGGTCTGCTCTGTGAGTGAGTAAAGCACTCTTTAAGATGGCAGTGTCTTGTGGGTGCCCTTGTGCTGGTCCTGCACATCCCTGGGGTGGGGGACATCACTGGTGGTGGGGCTGGGTGTGCCAAGTGTGAGCTCTTGTAAGAGCTGCCTGTGCTCTTCTCACACAGGCACTACTTTGAGCTGTGTTTTGGCGAGGTGCGAATCCGCACGGATCTCCAGAAGGGCCCTGTGTTCCAGCAGTCCGTCCCAGAGGCTCCCAAAGAAGCTGATGGAAATGAAAGCAGAGCAGACCTGACTCTTAAACCCTCCCTGCTAAGGCTACTTAGCCAGGTGAGGCTCTGGCTTGGTGAGAGGCTGTTGTGGGCTGCCTCGCTGTCAGATATCCCTCACCGTAGCACCTTCCTCCCAGCTCTTTTCCATCCACATGGATTCCATCAACATCATGGTTCTACACGTGGCCACCTCAGAGTCTCTCTGGCACATCCAGGCCAGCCAGATGCGTCTCCTCCTGAATGGCAATGGGAAGAGGTAACACGGTGCTTGCATGCACTCTGCTTCAGGGGCAGGGAGGCTCCTCCTACCCCAGCCTGGTGTCTCCTCTCTCTGTTCCACTGAGCAGCATCTCATGTCACCTGTGATGTGATGTATTAACCTCCTTCAGGCTGGCCTGGTTCCTTTTCCCATCATGAGAAGCTTGAGTTGTTTATTCTCCAAATAATACGTTGCTGGTGTGCATGGACTTAGGGCACAATCTGCTTTGGGGAGCACTTGGAACAGGGACTTGGGATCCCCATGTCCCACAGAAAAGAGAAGACAGGGACTTGGTTTGGCAGCAGCAAGGCCCACATCCTCCCTCTCTTTTCTGCTTTCACCAGCCTGACCTGCGAGGTGAGCCTGACAAAGGTGAACAGCAAAGTCCTCCGGAGCAGCCAGCTGGTGAGTGCTGGAGAATTCCACACTCGGAGCCTGGGCACTGGCTCTCTGGGACACCTTTGAGGACCCACTCTAGTGTGTCCCTGAGGCTGGGCAATGCTGTGAGGCTCTGAGCCCAATGCTGGGCACCTGCAGCACCCACTGGCAGGATGTTGGGTGTCACTCCTTGGTGTGTCCCCACACAGGATGATACATGCCTGGCAGAGCTGGCCCTGGCACTCTCCCTCTCGCTGGAGATCAGCAGCAAGCGGCGGCTGGTGGGTGTCCGGCTGTGTGTCCGGACATTGCAGGCAGAGCTGCACGAGGGGCTTTTCTGCAGCCCCCTCTTGCACCACGTCACTGCTGGGGCCCAACACAGCAGCACAGGGGAACAGCCCAGCACAGGTCAGGACAATGACAGGGACAAGCTCCAGGCAGGGCAGGGGCTGGCAGCCCCTATGCTTGCGCTGGAGCCAGAGGCATTTGGCTGTGTTTTCTCTCCCTCCTGCTGTAGAGTGTGGGGCTTTGGGCAAGAGCCTTCCCATGACTATGTTCTTCTCCAGGCCCTGAGGAGCCCCCAGAGTCCCTGTCTGTGCTGAGCAGGGACATGCTGCAGCTTATCCCCAGGAGAGTGGAGGTGAAGCTGGAGAACACCAGCATGGTGCTGTCCATGAACAGCCAGAAGAGGTAAGGAGGCAGGTGGAGGCAGAAGGCTGTCTTAAACCGAATTGGTGCTTGGGACACAGCACCTGGAGACAGCTGTCCCATTCCCTGCTCATCCAAACTGCAGAGAGTGAGTCCTAGAGCCCACTCCAGTGGGAAGGACTGAGCTTGGCCTGAGGCTGGGCTCTTGGGGAGGGAGGAAGGCCGTGAGCTGGGTCTCTAGCAGGACAGCCCAGTGGGATGCTCTGCCGATGGGGTGAGAGCACTGGGCTGGGCTTCAGCTGGGCGCTGGCTGGTGTCTATGCATGCCAGCATGCTGGTCAGCTGATGATGAGAAATGGGGAGATGAAGGACATGATGGCGTGATTCCCTTCTGGCAGTGTCTCCCTGCTTCTTACAGACACCTCACCTGGAGCCTGAAGCTGCTGCAGTTTCTATATCAGCGTGAAGAGGAGCAGATCCCGCTGCGCAACTTCACGCCCACCTCAGACCTGGACCAAATGAGTGTAGACCTCCAGCTGGAGGGCAAGTAGCCAGGAGGGTGCCCATGGGACAGGGCTGCCATTACTGCTCTCTACCAGCCCTGAGTTCTGCTCTTCTCTCTCCCCAGATGGCCTTCTCCTGTCCCAGAGCCGCCAACGCATCGTGTGCCTCAACTCCCTGAAGACCAGCCTGCAGGTAAGCGAGTGCTGGGCACGGTCCTGTCTGCTGGGGGTGACTGGTTTGGCTCCTGGCATGAGTTTTTTTGCCACCTGGCCCTCTCCCTGCTCTAGGTCACAGCCATTGACCTCTCGGCTGCTGTTCTGCTCAACACCTGCATCATCCACTACCGTCACCAAGAGTTTTCGCACTGGCTGGGCCTGTTGGCACAAGAGTACAGGTGCCAGGTGGTGCCTGTCCCCAGCCAAGGGCACAAGGGAAGGTAAACTTGGCCTCAGCACAGCTGCTGGTATCACAGCTTGTTTCCTCTTGCCACACTCTGGCAGCGTGCCTGGGCACTCAGCACCTTCTTTACCCTGCGCACGGCCTGTGGGATGGGGTGGCTGGTATGGAGAGTGGGAGGTGATCAGGAAGCTTCTGAAGAGAGGGTGTCTCTCTGGGCCTGTTCCCTGCCAGGCTCTGTGGCCTACAGCTTCCAGTAAGAGACCATCCCTGCTTGTCCCATGCAGGAGCTATCCCCAAATCATAGCGCCCATCATCCTGAGTGCCTCGCTGTCCAACGTCAATGTGTCCGTGCAGCTGGGGGACACACCACCCTTCGCCTTGGGCTTCAACTCCATCTCTGCAGGTACAGGATGGCGTCAGGGTGGCTGCTGGGCTCTTCTTGGGGTTTGATGGCTCTGCCAGAGAGGCACCAGGAGGGGAACAGGGATGGCTGTGCTGCCGCTGTTTTTGCCCATGTCTGCCTGTGGCCAGGGGCTGTGGATCCCTGACTAGTTGTGCCTGTGTTTGGGCAATCCCTGCCCACACTCACCCTCTCCTCTCTGCTCACAGACTACCAGCACCTGCGGCCGCAGAGTGTGCACCAGCGAGCGGTGCTGGCCGTGGACCACCTGTGCTGGCGCGTGGGCAATGACTCGCACATCCAGCGTGCCCCACATCCCCCCAACATGCATGTGTGGGGAGAAGCCCTCATCCTCGACTCCTTCAACCTCCAGGTGAGGGGCAGGCCAAGGGGGCAAGGGTGGCTTTCAGGGGAGAGATACCGTGTGGGTGGTACGGGGATGTCCTGCAGCCTGAGAGTGATCATACTGTTTGTCCTGCAGGGCAGCTACAACCAGCCCCTGGGCATGTCCAGCGCCCAGTCAGATACACTTTTCCTGGACTGCACCATCCGGGGGTTGCAAGTGGAATCTTCGGATACCTGCACTGAGTGCCTGGCCAGGGTCCTGCCCCTGTTCTGCCCACAGCCCAGGGGAGCTGAGCTTGCCAAACAGCCCCCCTCTGCCTCCAGTGAGCCCTGGGGGCTGCTCTGGAAGGTGGATCTGAAGGTGGAGGATGTGAACCTTTTCACACTCTCGGCCCTGGTGGGTAAGTAGCATCCAGACTGATCCCAGATGGCTGTCCTGGAATAACCCTGCAGTCGGGAGCCTGGCATGTTGTGGTGTACCTCCCCCATGCCTCCAGCACTCATGTGCTGTCTCTCTAGGTGCCTTGGAGCTGCGCCTGGACACGCTGACTGTCCTGGGAAGTGCTGAGAGCTGCACGGGCAGCGTGCAGGGCATGGTGCTGGCCTTGGTGAAGAGCATCACTGAGAAGATGCAGCCATGCTGCAAAGCTCCTGCCATCCCCAACCCGGTGGCCAACCTCTCCATGCTCTCTGTCACCTACCACAGCAGCATCCGCTCCCTGGAGGTTGGTTTGGGTGGCGGGCCACTGCTTTATCCTATGCTGATGGGACTGGGATGGATGGGGCAGGGGGTGGATCGGCTGGCACCAGGAGGTGCTGGGGAGGAGAACGGGGCTGTGCTGTGCTGGCCCTGGCAGTGATGTGCTTGCTTGCTCTCTCTGGCACAGGTGCAGTGCGGTGAGGGGCTGGCAGTGCTGTGGAGCCCTCCTGACCACATGCACCTCTACCATCACACCCTGGCCACCCTGCAGTGCCACGAAGCCTTGCGAAGTGCCCTTGGCCACAGGACGTTTCCCTCCCTGCCCCCAGATAGCCCCATGTCCCACCCGACCACCCCTACTGAGTCACTGGGGCCCCTCCAGCCAAAAGGGCCACCCTCCAGAAGACTTTTGTCCCTGTCCCTTGAGCTGAGCTCCGCCAAGCTCACAGCCTTTGTCTCTGAGGCCAACTACATCAGCCTGGCTGCCGAGCGGACTTCAGTGAGCTGGCATGGTGGTGCCCTGCACGGCTACTGCCCCGAGCTGGCTGCTGGCTTTGACGGGCACAGCATCTTCAGCTTCAAGGAGGTGGAGGTGAAACTGCTGCCAGAGCTGGAGGAGGTCATCCGGCACCGTGATGCCTTCCCCACCCTGCGCACCCTCCGCAACCGTGGCTGGGCCTTCTCCTTTGCCAGCGTGACCATCGAGTTCCCCTACCAGTACGACTTCTCCCGCACGCTGGACGCTGCCGTGGGTGTGCAGAAGTGGCTGAAAGGCCTTCACCGGCCTGGGCGTCCCACCAGCACGGCGCTGCCCCCAGACCTCCTGCTTAAAGTGACCCACTTCTCCTGGGTCTTCCTGGACGATGTCTTCGAGGTCAAGTTACGAGACAACTACGAGCTGATGAAGGATGAGAGCAAGGAGAGCGCCAAGCGCCTGCAGCTGCTGGACGCCAAGGTGGCTGCGCTGCGCAAACAGCACGGGGAGCTGCTGCCTGCCCGCAAGATTGAGGAGCTCTATGCCTCTCTGGAGAAGAAAAACATCGAGATCTACATCCAGCGCTCGCGGCGCCTCTACGCCAACACGCCCATGCGGAGGGCCCTTCTCACCTGGACCCTGGCCCACCTGGAGCTGGTGGCCATGGCTGATGAGTCCTTCCATGGCACAGAACGTGTATTGGAGCAGATGAGGGACCTGGATGATGTTAGCCCATTCCCTCCCGAGGGTCTGGAGATGGTCACCCAGTGGTGCCGCATGATGAAGGGCAGAGTTGGCAGCTTCTTTGGTGAGTTGCTTTGCATGAGGGTGCCCTTGGAGGACAGCACAATGGCTGTGTGGCCTGGGCTTCCAGGGACCTGCTGACACCATGTCAAGTGTAACCAAGCAGGGAAAATGATTTTCAGAGGTTCAAGGGAGCGGGAAGGGAGCAGAGATGTGACAGGAGAGTGGCTCCTTCTGTGGCCCAGAGTGGGGGACTGGGGCAGTGTCCCTTTGCTGCCCCATGTCTCAACTCTTCCTCTGCCCCTCAGTGCGGATCCGTGACTACCCTCGCTACCTCTTTGAGATCCGGAACTGGCAGCTCTCCGGCCGGCTGATCGGAGCCGAGCAGTGTGGCCAGGCCTGCTCCCGGCGCCGCCAGGTCCTGAAGCTGGGCCTGCCCTGGGGGGATGCCACGGTGGAGAGGAACATGCCACCCTTGAAGTTCTACCACGACTTTCACTGTAAGAGGAATGGGGCGCTCTGTGCTGGGGTAGGGACAGGGCAGCGTGGGCCATGCAAATGGCTGAGCCAACCTCTGTGTTCCCAGCTGTGATCTCCCAGTACACCATCGTGTGGGGGCCCTGCTGGGACCCAGCCTGGACCCTGATTGGCCAGTGTGTGGATCTTCTCACCAAGCCCTCCGAGGATCCCAGCGCCCCATTGCCCTGGTGGGACAAGAGCCGTCTTCTCTTCCACGGAGACTGGCACATGGACATTGAACAGGCCAACCTGCACCAGCTGGCCACTGAGGTGGGTGCTGCTGGGATGGGGAACAGAGCATGGCGTGGGATCAGCTCACACCTGCCTCTCCTCACGCTTGTCCTTGCAGGACCCCTACAACACCACAGAGAACATGCACTGGGAGTGGAGCCAACTCTCCTTCCACTGGAAGCCCGGGCAGTTTGTCTTCAAGGGCAACCTGGATATCAACGTCCGCACAGCTTCCAAGTGAGTGTGGGCCCAGGTGCATGGGGGCCTCCATCAGTGCCAGGGGGTGACTGGGGTCTCTTTCTGCATTCAGGTATGATGACTGCTGCTTCCTGCACCTGCCTGACCTGTGCATGACGCTGGACCTGCAGTGGCTGTGCCACGGGAACCCCCATGACCACCATGGTGTGGTGCTGCGCTCTCCTGAATTCCTGCCTGAGGTGCCAGTAGGGCAGCAGTATGACTCCTACCGTGCCTTCCGCTCCGAGAACCTCAACCTCTCCATCCGAATGGACCTGACACGGCCCAGTAAAGGTGGGTGATAGTGTCCTGGGGATCCCTTTGGGACAAGGGGCAGAGCATGCTGGTTTGAGCAATCCTTACCTGTCCTGGGTTGGGTGCTGCCATGTCCCTGCCCCAGGGTGCTGACAGTGAGTATATTCTCAGAACACTCCCAGCCCCGGATCCTGCTCTACAGCAGCACCCTCCGCTGGATGCAGAATTTTTGGGCCACGTGGACCAGCGTGACACGGCCCATCTGCCGTGGGAAGCTCTTCAACAACATGAAACCCAGCAAGAAGAAGCTGGGGCAGCATTACAAGCAGTTGTCCTATACTGCGCTCTTCCCCCGGCTGCAGGCAAGTCCCAGTGGTTGGGGGCTTCTGTTACTTCCCTGTTCTGCCTGTGATGGGCTCTCAGCTCTTGCTCTCCACTCCCTCACAGGTGCATTACTGGGCCTCCTTTGCCCAGCAGCGGGGGATCCAGGTGGAATGCTGCCAGGGACACATCTTCACTCGCGGCACCCAGCGGCTCATCCCGCAAGGTGAGTGGGAAACATGCCAGCAGCACTTCCTTGTATGGCAGGGTCCTGGCTGACCCCTCTCCCTGTCCCTCAGCTGGCACAGTGATGCGACGCCTCATTTCCGAGTGGAGCATTACACAGATGGTGAGTGACCTGAGCCAGGTCACTGTGCACCTCATGGCCTCCACTTGTGACGAGAATGCTGACCACCAGCTTGACACCCTGGTGAAGAAAACCCACCTGCTGAGCCTGTCCTCCCTCACCTACCAGCGGCACAGCAACCGCACGGCTGAGGAGGTACTGCTGCAAACACAGAGCACAGCAGCCTGTGCTGGCCTGGTGGCATCCCCAGGACAAGGGGACCTTGGTCGTTGAGTACAATGAGGGAGGGATTCGGCTTCAGAGGAGACAGATCTTCAGGGCCTCTGATCTGCCAAGCACCTGGCCTTGTTCCACGCACAACATCCCTGGCATGGGCCCATGATAGGGGCTCTGGGGTGGTCCCCCAGGCTCTGGTCCCCATGTTCTGCCTGCAGGGCCTGACAGGGCTCCCAGCCCCTGTGTGTGAGGCTCTGACCCTCTGTTCTCAGGAGCTGCCGCTGCGCGATGGGGACGATGGTTTCCACACGCACCAGCTACACTTGGTGGACCTGCGGGCGTCCTGGACCACCACGAACCGGGACATCGCCTTCGGCCTCTACGATGGCTACAAGAAGGCGGCTGTGCTCAAGCGCAACCTGTCCACTGAGGCCCTGAAGGGGCTGAAGATCGACACGCAGCTGCAGGCCAAGAAACTGAAGCGGGGCCCGCTCTCTGCTCATTCCATCCCTGCCAGAGTGACCGCTCCCATCACCAGCGGCCGACCCGAGAGAGCCTCCTCGGGGGGTGAGCATGGCAGGGAGGGGAGCAAGGGGCAACCCACAGCTGAAAGCCATGCTTCCCTTCACTCTGTATCCCCATAGCCAGTCCCCTGCAGCACTGCACTGACTCTTTCTCCCTCCCCAGGGGCTTACATGCTGCAGAAGCTCATTGAGGAGACGGACAAGTTTGTGGTATTCACGGAGGAGGAGTCGGGGGCCAGCGAGCAGCTCTGCGGCATCGCCGCCTGTCAGACCGACGACATCTACAACCGCAACTGCCTCATCGAGCTGGTGAACTGCCAGGTGCCTGCCTGTCCCCATGACCTGGCTGTGAGAGGGCCCCAGAAAGGCCGGTCTGACCCCCAGGGTCTCTCCCCCCACAGATGGTTCTGCGAGGCGCAGAGACGGAGGGCTGTGTGATTGTGTCCGCTGCCAAGGCCCAGCTATTGCAGTGCCAGCACCACCCTGCCTGGTACGGGGACACGCTGAAGCAGAAGACGTCCTGGACATGCCTGCTGGATGGCATGCAGTACTTTGCCACCACGGAGAGCAGCCCCTCTGAGGGGGAGCACGGGCAGCTCTGGCTGGAGGTGAGTGTGTGGGGAGCTATGATGGGTGAGCTGTGTGGGGAACGGGCAGTGCTGTCTGACCTGGCCAAGGCAGGGAGAATGGGAACAGCCAACAGTGCCTCCTTGCCTCCCCAGGTAAAAAATATTGAGGAGCATCGGCAACGGAGCCTGGACTCGGTGCAGGAGCTGATGGAGAGTGGGCAGGCAGTGGGGGGCATGGTCAGCACCACCACAGGTACTGCCTACAGCGTTGGCTGCTGTGTCTACCCCAGTCCTGCTTGTGTGTGACACCAAGGCTGGTGGAGCTGAGAGCATCTGACCTGTCCATGCATGGCTCCAGGAGCTGGCTGATGCTCTGAGCCCTGCACTGTGAAGTTCCTGATATGCCAGGACATGGCACTCTGACCATGGTGCCTCTGCCTGTCCTCAGACTGGAACCAGCCCTCGGAAGCCCAGCAGACCCAGCAGGTACAGAGGATCATCTCGCGCTGCAGCTGCCGCATGTACTACATCAGCTACAGCCATGACATCGACCCTGAGCTGGCCACACAGATAAAGCCACCCGAGACTCCTGCCAACCAGGAGAAGGAGGATCTGCTGAAGAAGCAGGAGGGTGGGTACATCCAAGCAGTGTGCCTTGGGGTAGAGCTCTGGGCTGACCCACAGGTTCTGGCTAACTCCAGGGGTGATCCGTGTTGGCCCTGCTGAGGGGTGCATACAGGAGGGGTCCTCAGCCCCTGCAGTGCACCAGATGTTGCTGAGCATGCTGTGCTTGCTGGAACCAGTATAACCCCCATCCATCTCTGGTTGGTTGCCATTTGCATCTTGTTTCTGGCCACGCTGAGGCCCCGCTTGCTCTTTGTGTCTCTGCAGGAGCTGTGGATACCTTCACACTGATCCAC
This sequence comes from Cephalopterus ornatus, assembly GCA_013396775.1. Classification (NCBI taxonomy): domain Eukaryota; kingdom Metazoa; phylum Chordata; class Aves; order Passeriformes; family Cotingidae; genus Cephalopterus; species Cephalopterus ornatus. The sequence goes on along the minus strand of VZRE01013707.1, from coordinate 99,779 downwards.
CATGACCTGGAGATCTCCACCAACCCCGCCCAGTATGCCATGATCCTTGACATAGTCAACAATCTGCTGCTGCACGTGGAGCCCAAACGCAAGGTACCCACCTGTATGCTCCAAATATGCAGGCAGGTGACCAGAGAGCTAAGCCATGGGCTTTCAGGTACTGAAGGAAGTTTATTAAGTTTATTTTGGAAACACTATACAACTCACAGCTGGGTGCAAAGAAATAACACACACTGAGCAGGGCTCCTTGTCCATCCCTATCAAAGGCCCATACTGCCCTGTGGGCTGCTTTTTGCAGTTTCTTCCCTATTTCTTCTCCTCTTCCCTTTCTCCATCTGTGGGAAAGAATGCTTTTATGTACCTTGCAAACACCTTTCTTGGTAAGGATTTGCCTGTTCTTTCTGTCCTGGCAAAAAGTGGTCCAGCTCGAGGGAAAGACAGAATATCAGCTATTCTCATACACTCTTCAAAACTTAGTTCTTTTCAGCCACAAAATGTCTCTTGAGTAAAGAGAAATTCTCAGAAAGAGAAATTCTCCTCACCCATTTCTTGCACGGGGTCCCCTCAACCCCTTACACTGCAGGACTTCAGGTCACTGTGTGCACCCAGACACTCCTAACCTTCCCCTGTCCCCGTGTCCAGGAGCACAGTGAGAAGAAACAGCGGGTGCGCTTCCAGCTGGAAATCTCCAGCAACCCCGAGGAGCAGCGCAGCAGTATCCTACACCTGCAAGAGGCTGTGCGGCAGCACGTGGCCCAGATCCGGCAGCTGGAGAAGCAGATGTACTCCAACGTGAAGGTGAGCCCACATACAGGCAGTGCCTGGCTCCCCAGGATCCCCGTTCCAGGGCAGAAGGTGCTGAGGGTTGTCTGTCGTTCAGTCCTTGAAGGATGACAGCAAAAATGAGATCCTGCTCGACCTGAACCACAGGCTGCAGCAGCAGCTAAGCCAGGAGAAAGCTGACCTGCAGCTGGAGAGCGAGGAGCTAAACATACTCATCAGGTAGGACAGGGGGAATGGCTTGAAACTGAAAGCAGGTTGGGATTGGGTATTAAGAAGAGTTGCCCAAAGAAGCTGTGGCTGTCCCATCCCTAGAAGTGTCCAAGGCCAGGTTGGATGTGTCTTGGAGCAACCTTGTCTAATGGAAGTTGTCCCTCGGTGACACGGGGTTGGAAATAGATGAGATTTAAGGTCCCTTCCAACTCAAACTGTTCTATGATTCTACGATCTCTGGCTTCTTCAGCATCATCCCCCTTACTCAGGGCTCCCACATCCCAGTTCTCTCCTCTGCGCTGCAGGTGTTTTAAGGACTTCCAACTGCAGCGAGCCAACAAAATGGAGCTGCGAAAGCAGCCAGAGGACGTGAGCGTGGCACGGCGCACTGAGTTCTACTTTGCCCAGGCCCGCTGGCGCCTGACCGAGGAGGACGGGCAGCTGGGCATAGCCGAGCTGGAGCTCCAGCGCTTCCTCTATAGCAAGGTGTGGAGCTGGCCAGTGATACCCACAGCCCCCGAGCTGGGGACAGGGACATGGAGGGCTGACAGGTTTGTCTGTGCAGGTCAACAAGTCTGATGACACGGCTGAGCATCTGCTGGAGCTGGGCTGGGTGACAATGAACAATCTCCTGCCCAACGCTGTGTACAAGGCAAGTGGCAGCCTGGAGGAGCGGCCCTGTGTCCTGGAGACACGTGGGTGGCCTGGCCAGGGTCGTGAGGCCTGTCCTTATCCCAGCCACCCGTCCTCTTCCCTGCAGGTGGTGCTGCGTCCCCAGAGCTCCTGCCAGTCTGGCAGGCAGCTGGCACTAAGGATTTTCAGCAAGGTCCGGCCGCCAGTGGGAGGCATCTCCATCAAGGAGCATTTCGAGGTGCCAGGACCGGACTGGGAGGTGCCAGGGTCTCTGTGGGACACAGGCAGCATGTGCCTGGCTCTGACATGTCTCTCTCCCCACAGGTGAATGTGGTACCCCTCACCATCCAGCTCACCCACCAGTTCTTTCACAGGATGATGGGTTTCTTCTTCCCCGGCCGTAATGTGGAGGAGGAGGAGGTGGGGGATGAGGAAGATAAGTCCAAGCTGGTGACGACAGGTAAGAGGCTCGTGATCACCCTCCTCCCTGGATGTCCTTGAGCAGCTCTGTCTGCATGTCCAGGTTATGTTTGTGGGCAGCTGCTGGCAAGCCATGTGTTGAGGATCAGGGATTTGTGGTCTCCCCTGTGGACAGGGAGATGGGAGGGAGGATCTGGGTCATGGCTAACCCCCAGCTGGACCCCAGCCACCACCTCCCACCCTGTTTGCCCCAGGGATCCCCGTGGTGAAGCCGCGGCAGCTGATCGTGGCCGATGACTCACTGGGCCCAGGCAAGGGAGTTGCTCAGGGACTGAATCGGACATCAGGGGTCAGAAGATCATTCCGAAAAGCACCCGAGGTACCTGCTGCTGCCTTGAGGGGGGAATCTGAGAGAGCCCTGCTGCAGCGTCAGTCTGTTTTTCCTTGGCTGCAGGGCTGGGCAGCTATGTCCTCCCCCACTTGCCTGTCTGTTCTCTCCTGCTCCCTCCCACCATGAGGATTTGCATCCTTTACAACCAGGCGCCTGCACGCTTGATGTGATCCCTGCAGCATCTCATTTTTCTAACACCATGCCAGAGCAGCTCTCACCTCTCCCTGGTGAAGCAATGCCTTGGCCTAGTGCCCGGCTGTCCCTTCCCTGCTGGTTCCTGGCTGTGTCCCCTCTCCTTCCCTTCTGCTCATGGTTCCTGCTCTGTCTCCAGCATCCCGTGGATGACATCGATAAGATGAAGGAGCGTGCAGCCATGAACAACTCTTTCATCTACATCAAGATCCCACAGGTGCCACTCTGTGTCAGCTACAAGGTGCGGGGCCGGAGGGATGGGGCGTGCTGGGGGTGGCCTGGGACATCATCCCACGCTGCCTGACACCCCCATCACTCAGGGTGAGAAGAACAGCGTGGACTGGGGTGACCTGAACCTGGTGCTGCCATGCCTGGAGTACCACAATAACACGTGGACATGGCTGGACTTCGCCATGGCGGTGAAGAGGGACAGCCGCAAAGCCTTGGTAGCACAGGTATGTGGGACCCCATCCCACTTCCTGCCCTGCAGTCTGTCAGAGCTGCTCTGCCCAGATTGGAGATGGGAACCCCAGGGCAGGTGGCACGTTCTCCAGAGTGGGAAGCAGCCACGCTGGCTCAGCAGCTCAGGCTCTTCCCCCGTGCCGACGGGCCTGGGTGTGGCCATGGGGTGCTGAGCCCCCTAAATCCCGGGGCAGGTGATCAAAGAGAAGCTACGCCTGAAGCCAGCTGCAGGCGCAGAGGCCCGGGGGAAGCTGGAGAGCAAATCAGATGGGACCATCCAGCAGCAGGAGGAGGATGAGAAGGCGCGTCTGCTCATCGGGCTGAGTGTGGGTGAGAAGAACCCCAGCAAGAAGTCAATCTTCGGCAGGCGCAAATGACGGCAGCACCCGGCAGGCCGGGAAGGGACTGGGGTGCCCTGTGCTCCACCCTCGGGGGGCACCCCTAAGGTGGAGGGGGGACTGTGCTGCTCGGCATGGTGATGCCCGAGGCAGGGATTAGCCACACGCAGGCCCTTGGCAGCCCTGTCGCTGTGGGGCAGGGTTGCAGCAGCACGGGGATGTGGGGGCACAAGGTGCTCCGGGGCCGCTTTGTGGGGCGCAGGCCCTTGTGCCAAGGGCTCCCGCGAGCTTCCCCCCTCCCTGCTGTGTGGGTGCTGGGTCCAGCCCCTGGGCCTGGTGAAGCAGCAGGATCGCTCCAGGCTGGGAGAAAGGGGAACGGGAGAGTTTAAATAAAAGAGTTTTTAATTTGGAACAGTCTTGAGCCAGCGGCTTCCTTCTCACCTCCCCACAGTGTCAGGGTCAGTGCTGTCCCCTCCCTCAGCCTGGCAGCACCCCGTGTGTGGGGCCTTCATCCCTTGCCCTTCCTTGGGGGAACCCACCTCGGGGGCTCAGGGCACCGCTGCATCGCCCTGTGCTCAGCCCTCTCAGATCTTTTCCGTGAGCCCATCGGTGCCCTGGGGCCATGCCAGGACTCAGTGTGGGCTGCAGGCACCCCCTCAGGGCCGCGGCAAGTGGGGTGCAAAGGAAAAGTTGAAGGGAAAGTCCCAAAGTGTGCAAGGAGGGTTCCTGGAGTGAGGGCAGGATCAGTCACGGGGAGAGCTGGCAACCCTAATGTGTGTAGCGGGGGTCCCGGATCAGGGGCGGGATC
>VZRE01013707.1:80575-91111 GCA_013396775.1 Cephalopterus ornatus | reverse complement strand
TGCGGGCCGGGGCTGGCGGGGCGGTTTGGATGATTCAGTGGCGGGGGGGGAGGGTCCCGGGGAGGGCGGCGGCGGTGGTTTCGGGGCGGTCCGGAGCGCTCCCGGTGTCTGTGTGTGTGTGCGCGCGTGTGGAGGGGGGGCACTGCCGGTGCTGCCGCCGGTGACCCCCGGTGCCCGCCCAGGCGCAGAAGCGGCCCCGGCGCACCCCGCTGCAGGAGCTGCAGCTGCAGCCGAGCGCCGACCGGACCGGGCTGACCCCGCTGTTCCACCGGCTGCGGCTCAAGGTCGGTGTGCGGCGGGTAACGAACGGGTAACGGGGAGGGCTGCTGGGGTCCCCTGGAACTGGGGACACTGCGGGGCATGGAGGGTGTTGGGGCACTGGACGGGCACGTGAAGTGAGATAACGCGCAGGTAACCCCCGAAATGCCAGGCAGTGGAATAATTGTAGGAGAAGTTATTTCCCAAGTCGAGAACCGTAGACTTGAAAGAACATTAATCTGATCGGCGTTTCAAACACCGGGGCCTGGGGAAAGACACGCCCCCCTGTTCTTCTCAGGGCTTTTATCATCCCTGGCCCCCGCCTCTGTGGGGGCCTTCGACATGTCCGTAGAACTTATATTTTCTCATACCAGGGAGCTTTTCTCTGGAATGGAGGAGGAGAAAACATCTAAAACTGCCTGTGGGGAAAGATCCCTCTTCTAGGCAGGAAAGGTTTCTTAAGTGAAATACCGTATTCTCAAAATCTTTTGGAAGGGTCTTCTAACCTTACAGGGCAGTGGGGTGGGGGAGATGGGGAGGCTGGGAAAATGGCTGATGGGGTGCAGGGAGGAAGGGCAGGGCTGCTCTGACATCCCCTTCCCCCCAAATGTCCCATAGGACCATGACTGTGCCACCCCAGTGTCCCATGCCCGCGGCTCCCACAGCAGCATCACCACGGTACCTTGTACCCCAGGACCCCCACAGAGTGCTACCCTGGTCCCCTCCAGCAGCACCACCCCAATGCCTTGCACCCCAGGGCCCCACAACAGTACCACTTTGGAGCCCTCCAGGACTTCTACCCTGGGCCCCCCCACCTCGGAGCTCCTCAGGACTCCTACCCTTAAGCCTGGTGCCTCTGAGGCCCCCAGCAATCCCACCCTCATGCCTGGTGCCTTGGAGCCCCCCAACAGCATCAGCCCCGAGGCCCCTGGCAGTCCTATTCCAAAGGTCAGCACCCCAAAGCACCCTGACGACACTGTGCCAGCACCTCTGTGCAGCCTGATCCTGAAGCTCAGCAACATGGAGGCCCCCAGCATCACCGTGCCAGCCTCCATGTGCAGCTCCATCCCAGTCCCCAGCACTCCAAAGTCCTCTGGAAACACTGTGCCAGCTCCCCTGTGCAGCTCCATCTCTGTGGCCAGCACACCAGAGTCCCCTGGAAACACCGTGCCAGCTCCCCTGTGCAGCTCCATCTCTGTGGCCAGCACACCAGAGTCCCCTGGAAACACCGTGCCAGCTCCCCTGTGCAGCTCCATCTCTGTGGCCAGCACACCAGAGTCCCCTGGAAACACCGTGCCAGCTCCCCTGTGCAGCTCCATCTCTGTGGCCAGCACACCAGAGTCCCCTGGAAACGCCGTGCCAGCCCCACTGTGCAACTCCATCCCTGTGCCCAGACCCCCTAAGTCCCCTGGCAGCGCCTTGAAAGCCCCTTTGTGCAGTTCCATCATAGGACCCTGCACCCCAGGGCCTCCTGGCACCAGCTCCACCCCACAGAAAACTCCTTTCCATGAGTGGCAAGTGGCACCACCAGACTTTTCCTGCAGCCCTGTGGCCTCTGAGTCCCTATCTGGAGACAGGAATGCTGGTCTTCTGCCTTGCCAAGGCACCCCTGAGGATGCCAAGTCCCTCGCCCCTGTCCTCGCAGAGCAGAGCCCATCTGGACTCGCTTCCATTGGGGCAAGTATGTTGGAGCCTGCTGTGTCAGAGGCAACCATCGCCCCTGTCACCTCTCCCGAGTCGGCCCTGGGTGCTGTGTCCTGGATGTTACCACTGGTGTGGCTGGAGAAGACCCTCAATGTCCCATCCCTGATGGAATCCCTGAGGCACAGCCTGCCCCTCCACATGCCACGGCAAGATGCCAGCTGCAGCGTCACCCCAGTGGCCACCGCGGTCACCGGCACCAGCACAACCCCAGTGGCCACTGCGGTCACTGGGACCAGCATGACTCCTGTGGCCAGCGTGGTGACCGGCACCAGCACAACCCCTGTGGCCAGTGTGGTGACCGGCACCAGCACGACCCCTGTGGCCAGTGTGGTGACCGGCACCAGCACGACCCCTGTGGCCAGTGTGGTGGCCAGCACCAGCACGATCCCTGTGGCCAGCGTGGTGGCCAGCACCAGCACGACCCCACTGGCCACCATGGTCACCGGCACCAGCACGACTCCTGTGGCCAGTGTGGTGACCGGCACCAGCACGACCCCTGTGGCCAACATGGTAACTGGCACCAGCATGACCCCTGTGGCCAGCGTGGTGGCTGGCACCAACACAACCCCTATGCCCAGCGGGGTTGCTGGCACCTTCGTGGCCATCCAGGACCTGTGGGAAAGGAGCATGAACACATCTGGGGGAGGTCTGCCCTGTGCCAAGGACAGTGCTACTGAAACGGACTCCTTGCTCTGGCAGTAAGTATGAGGCCATATCCCCCTGGCTGAGGCTATGGCACCTGTGGGCTGTCCCTGCCCTAAGCCCTCTCTCTGTCCCCAGTTGTCCCCGGGAGCAGCTGAAGACCCTGCCACGGGCAGAGCTGGAGGGGCGGCTGGAGAGCACCCTCATCGTCATTGAAGCCCTGGCACTCCAGCTGCGTGGCTGGAAGGAGAGCCAGCGGCTGCTGCCTGGCGTGGGGCCGGCCGAGCAGAGGGACACGATCACACAGACAGACATCACCCACCCCGAAGGGGTAAGAGTCCTCTCTGAGGTGATGCCACCCCGTTTCCCGCAGCCTCAGTGCCGTGACAGTGCCCATGTGCCGCTGGCGAGACGGTGACCCCAGCTGGGCTTCAGCCCAGTGGAGTGGAAGTTAAAGCAAGGCTGCTGCAGCACAGCATCACGCGCCCGGTGCTGCATTATCACGCCCGGATCAACCCGCTGAGTTTGCTGGATTTGAACCCTCGTTGGGGGGAAACATCCCTGGCACACACAGAGCGAGGATGGGAGATGTCATGGCTGACCAGCTCTTGCTGGACCCAGGGTGGAGTGGGGCTGATGCGAAGCCCTCTCTGCTCTGCTGGATGCCCTTAGGAGGAGGAGATTTACCACCACCTCTACCTCGAGCAGTGGAAGAAAACAGTGGCCCTGCAGCGGCAGCGGGGAGCGGAGCAGGATCTGCAGCAGGAGCTGGAGCTGGCTGCCAAGAACGTGGTGCGTCTCACCGGCTGCGTGCAATGAGTGTGCTGGTTCTCAGCTGGGCAGGGCACACGTGTGTGCCTGGTGCTGTCTGTGCCAGCTATGGGAGTGCTGCTGAAACTCCAGTGTCCTTGTCCCTTCCCTAGAGTGCCTGGAGCAGCCAGTGCCTCCTGTTCCGGGGCCTCGCGGATGCTGCCTTTCAGAGATTGCAGGATGAGCAGGGAGCCCTCGCGCAGGAGGTGAGCCCTCACGCGTCAGTCTGGTTCCCCTTTCCCCTGGGTTTTGGGAGATGCTGGTGCTGCCACCACCCATGACCGCTGTCCCCAGTGTCTCACGGTGCTGTCTCCTCCTACAGCGGGAGCAGGTGAGGGCCCTGGTGTCCCGGTGCCAGGCTGTGCTGGAAAGAGTACCCAGCAAGCTGCAGAGCTGCCTGGAGGAGCGGGATGCCATGAGGCAGCGAGCAGACGAAGCCCTGCGAGCCAAGGAGGAGGTAAAGGGGTAGATGTTGGGGGCAGTCTCTGCTGTCTTCATGACTTTGATGGGGCATCCTGTGTTTCTGCCCTCTCTGGGGAGTGAGGGTCTCCCAGCATCCAGGGGAAAAACCCATTATAGAAGCCCAAGGGTGCTGTGGCTGCATGGGGCGATGGAGCTCTCTGGATGGGTTTTTGGTGTAGGCTGTGTCCCACTAGGAGCAGGAATCCTAGGCTGGTGCAGCATACAGAGATGGCTCCTGGGAGTTGCCCTTCATGCAGCAGCATGCCTGGGGCAGCATCCTCTCCTTTGCAGGGATATCACTTCCTGGAGGCCTTCCGTGCCCACGCCAGTGACCAAATCAGTGCCCGTGACCAGAACTTGGCATCCCAGAGAGAGCTGTGGACACTGCTGGCAGGGGCCATCGACCTGCAGGTACTGAGTGGGGTGGTACCCCCAACTGCCCCCCACCTGGGTGATCAGGAGGCTGGAAGGGCATTCCCATGTCCTGAGCTTGAGTGATGCTCTGCGATGGGCTTGGGTGCACTGGAGGTTTTCTGGTGCTGCTGCTGGGAAGCTGCTGCAAATTTGGCCTCAGGGCTGTCACTTGTCTCCCCACGTGGCCATTAAATGTTACTTCTCCACCATGGCACTGCTGACTCATCTCTCCTATCCCACAGAAATCTCTGTCTGCCGAGACTCAGGCTTTCCGGGAAATCATAGATGTCAGCTTTGAAAATCTACAGAAGGAAAGGAAAGCCATGGATGTGGAGGTGAGGGGTGCCCCAGAGGGGGCTCAGCCCCTCTCTGCCCTGCCAGTGCTCTGTGCCATGAGCAGCCCATCTGCAGACCTGTCCCTGGTCACACAGCAGGGCAGTGCCACCAGTGCCACACTGAGCTGCCTGGTGTTGTCTCCCTTCCCAGCGGCAGCAGGTGAGGGCCCTGATGTCCCGGTGCAAGGCTGTGCTGGAGCATGTGCCCAGCAAGCTGCGGAGCTGCCTGGAGGAACGGGATGCCAAGAGGCAGCGAGCAGATGAAGCTCTTCAAGCCAAGGAGGAGGTAGGGAAGTGCCTGGTGCTGAGTGATGTCCGAGGCACAGGGTGATTTGGGGCACCCCATCGGGAAGAGCAGCCTCAAACAAGCACTGTGCCCCCCACAGGTGTCCTGCCAGCTGCAGGAGACCTCAGTGGCCCTGCAGGATGCGGAGGCTCAGCTGGAGCAGCTGACAGTGGCCAACTCACGCCTTGCAACAGGTAGGGGTGGGTGACATGGGGGTTTGTAGCTGCCCCAACCCCCACTGCCCCTGTCTTTCTGCACTGGCAGCTCTGTCCCTTGCAGACTTGAACTCTGTGATGACAAATCTGGCCAGCGTGGAACAGGAGCGGGATGCGCTGCAGCAGGACAACAAGAAGCAGCAGGAGGAGATGGATGAGTGGGTTTGAGTCCTGGGGTCCTGAGCCCCTTCTCACCCCTTGTCCCCAAAATGCAGCACTCCCTGACCCCGTTCCCTCCCCATAGGCTGGCAAGGGAAAAGAAGACCTTGAAGGGGAGGTGTGATGAGCTGTGCCAGGAGCTGCTGGAGGCCACCGAGTGCCGGGAGGTAGGAGCTGCCTGACCCTGCCTGCACTGTCACATGCTGCTGGCCCCCATGATGGCCTCTCCAGAATGCTGGCAACTGGCCAGGAGCGGGATTAGCCCTCCTGCAGAGGGGGGATGAGCCTTTGAGGGCAGGGCGGATTGACATCCCGCACGTAGCGCAGCTTTTCATCCTGCCTGGTGGGTGATTCCCCGGGAGGGGGCTGGGCAGCTCTTTAAGATAATTTTCCCCTGCAGGCATGGAGCCATCCCCCAGCCTGTCCTATGTCCGCAGCAAACTTCTGGTTTCCAGGAGTTATCCGCTGCGATAAAGCTGCCCTTGATTGGAAACAGCACCCTGAGGCAGGGGAGGGTCTTTGCTGGGGGTCCCAATGGGCCCCCCGGGTGCCCCTTTGGCTGCTCATGGCCATGTCCCTCCACCCTCTTGCAGTTCCTCGATCAGGAGAACAGCATGTCCCGCATGCAGCTGCTGGAAGTGGAGGCCAGGCTGAACTCCACACAGGCCACTCTACAGGAGCGTACCCTGCAGCACGAAAAGCTGATGGATTCCCACCAACGCCTGCGGTACTGCCCCACTCACCACCCCCAGTTGAACCCCTCTATTTTTAGGAAATCAAGCCCTTCCTTGGGGGTGGGGGAGACACAGGGGACCATGACTACGGTCATTTCTGCCCCAGCCAAGTGTGGTTGTCTACACGGGTGGGAGACAATTGGAGAAGCCCAGCAGAGACCCCATCTTGGGGGATGCTGCCAAATCTGTAGGATATGCACCATTGCTGGTTCATGGTGAGAGGCAGGCATGGGAAATATCCCCATCCCACATCAAGGAGGGGGAATGCAACTCATGCATTCCACAGGGAAGAGCAGGCTGCCCTTAGCAAGGAGCTAGAGAGCACCAAGGCTGAGCTGCTCGACGTGCAGATGAGGAGGAGCAAAGTTTCCTGGTGCTCCAAGGACATTGCAGAGTGCCACACACGGCTGCAGGAGCTCGCTGACTGCCTCAAGGCCTCTCTAGAAGAGCAGGTAGGAACCCTGTGCTAAGTACAAGGGGCGGTCACGCACCTGTGCCTCTCCACAGTGTAGCTTCTAGACCCCCGTACTTGCTGGGGCAGTCACAAGCTGCACTCTGGCGCTGTGCTCTCCTTCCCCTCTGAAGGATAACGATGATGCCCCATCAAGAAGCAAAGCCTGGCCCCCGGCACGGCGGGCCGCAGGCTGGCAGACCCCCCGCCGTGCCTGGACCCCTGCCTTCCGCACGCCCACATACCGCACCCCACACTGTGCCAGCAGCTCCTTTGTGGGCAGCGTCCTGAAAGCAGTGTCAGAGAAAGGTGAGCTGGCACCCCCTGCCTGTGTTTTGGAGCATGGGGATGGGGATTTCTCCCTCCCATGCTGGGGGATGTGCAGGGCTGGGCACAGCCTCTGTCCTCTCCTCTCACAGATGCCAGTGAAGCCACCAGAGTTGGGAGTGCTGTTACCAAGGACAAACTTACATCCACACCAAAGCCAAAAGGTATTGGGGCTGTCACCCTACCCTGGACCCTGCTGCAAAGCCGCAGTGCTGCTTCACAGAGCGATGAGCAGGCATGTCTTCCCCTGTGTCCCCTGGGGCTGATACTCCCTCTGTGCCACTCACGAGGCTCTTCCCTGTCTGCAGATCCTGAGGAGAGTCTGCTGGAGAGCGTGAACGAGCTGAGAGCTGTGGTCTCCAACCTTGCCATGCTCAGCTTCCGCATCCAAGAGCGGGAGCAGAGTGAGTTCAAGGCACTGCAGATGGAGATGTGAGTTCAGCAAGGGCTCGCATCAAAGGCCAGACAGGGGCATCACTCTCCTGGGCATGGCTTCTCCTGCAGGCAGCCTGCCTGTGTCTGCCTCTCACCCTAGCTCTGGATTAGACCTCTCCTGCCATGGCTAGATGGGATTTTTCCAGCTGGCTGGGTTAGGACAGTTGTCTCCTCACGCTAAGGAGCTGATGGGATGCCCAGAAAGGGGGTTTGGTACCTGTGCTGTGCCCTGCTGTGCTCCCCAGCCCTCACCACCACTGTCCTCTCCCAGTTCTGACTTGCAGCTCCGTCTGGAGACAGTGACAGAGGAGAACCAGGAGAAGATGGATGCCCAGGCTGCCACCATTGCCAAGCTGAACAAGGCGCTGAGAACCAAGATCGAGGTGAGCTGTGCCAGAAGTGGGCCAGCGCTCACCCCAGGGCAGAGCCAAACTGGGCCAGGCGCTGATCTAGGACACGGAGAAATCTGGTGATGCCCCATGGGTGCTCCTGGCTCGTCTGACCTTCTTGAACACGAGAAAACCCACTCCCCCAAGGGGTACTGGGGGTGGCCAGGGCCAGGCACTGCCTGACACCGCTTCTTCCTCCCTTGCAGAGTGAGAAGGAGCTGCAGGACGTGGTGAAACAGCAGGAAGAGAAGATGTTGCAACTCATCGACAAGAGTGGAGAAGTCACGGTGTGTGAGGGGGGCATGTCTGGGCTGCACCCCAGGGGGCTGCTGGCCTCAGGACCCCTCTCAGCATCTCCTCTCCCCCCACAGATGCTGAAGGAAGAGGTCTCCCAGCTGAAGCGCTCGCTCCAGCGTGCAGAGACAGAGGCCAAAGTGCTGTGGGAGGAGATGCGGGGGAAGGAGCCCACGGTGGACACTGCCCACGTCCAGGACCGGGTCCTGCTGCGGCAGGAGGTGAGGCCAGGGGGCTGCTGAGGGCTTCTCATGTCACCAACCCCGCCACAGACAAGAAGAGCTCCCCAAACCTTGGTCCTTGCAACATCCCCCCATCCCAGGGCTCTTTCCCCACGGTGATCTCAGCAGTGCTTGCTCCTTTTGCAGGTGGGTAAACTGCGGCTGCTGCTCCTGGAAAAACGAGATGAGAAACGGCTGCTCTATGACAAGTACCTGGAGCAGGTATGGGGAGCCCCAAGGGGCTGCCTTGTCTCCGGTCAGAATCAGAATGGTTTGTGTTGGAAGGGACCTTTAAAGATCAATTAGAACCAATGCCTCTGACACGGGCAGGAGTTCCCTCTCCCTTCTGGGCTCATCCCTGCCCAGGTTTGGAGCAGGCTTCTGACAGGCATCTCCCACTGCAGGAGGTGAGGCTCCATCATGCCCAGAAAGAGCTGAGGACCCACGAGGAGATGAAGGAGAAGATGAAAGAGGTGAGATGGTTCATTGCTCACCCTTACTGTGACTGCAGTAACCACCCACCCTGTCCCAAACACTGTCACTAATGCTTCTGCTGTCCCTAGGTCTTGTCAGCTGTCCCTGAGGTGGCAGTGGGCTGCCAGGAGTTCCACAGCCTGCTGTGGTACTTGGGCCTGAAGCCAGCCAGCAAGGAAGCTGCTGAGCTGCCGCTCTAGGCCTGTAGCCTAAAACCTTTTTCTTCTTAATGTTGTAATTGTTTCCTGAATAAAGTTTTGTTGACTTTTACCCTGCCCGGTGCGTGGATTCAGGAAGCTCCTGGTGCTATGGGTGGGGACAACTTGTCCAGCCTGTGCCGGCTGCTCCTGTTCCGTCACGGGGCCGTGGGCACAGCTCCCCGCCACCCCAGGGCCTCTCCTTCTTGGCGGGGGACACATCCCCTGCTGCCAGTGCTTGCTCTCAATGAGGCGCTGCGTTCCCCAGGCTCTCCCACCCTGTGGCCTCGGCAGCAGCCGGACTGCCCGGGCTGAGCCAGCTTCCCTCCCCGGGTCCCCCTCCTCCTCCTGCCCTAGATTCCCTCTATGACCCCCCCTCCTCCTTCCCCCTCCGCCGGGATCGGCTGGATCCTGCACACCCCTATTGTGGGCTTGTGGGCACACGCCTGTTGTGTCAGGATGGTTCCAGAGGCTGGATCCTGCTCCCCATCTTGGGGCTGTGGGCACACGCCTGTTGCACAGGAATGTTCCCCCTTCCCAGCATGGCTCCAGCAGGCAGCATCCCATGGCTCAGCCAGTGCTGGGAGCTCTGCCAGCTCCTGCTCCCAACCCCCCACCGCTTGGCCCCCACTGCTGAGTGGAGGGGGGCTCCCTTTAGGGGCTCCCCTGCTCCCAGCACAGCTCCAACCTCACCTCCCTCCTTCCCTGCTGGGGCAGCTCCTGCGGGATCCCCCTCCCGGTGTTCCCGACCCCAAGGATGCTCCCCACTCCCGTGGGGACCACACGGCACCTCCCTCCCCTGCAGTGGCCCAAAATAGCAGCACTCAAACAACTGCTCTGGTTTTTAGTGGCCTGTTTCTCCTGCCCGAGGCGGGAGAATCACCTTCCCCTGCCCTCTGCCACAGCCCTGGCGCTCTGTGCAAGGCGGGGACTGTGACACCCTGGGTGCTGGCACCCTGATTTCCTCAGGGAACGGAGGTGTTATCCCTGGGAAATAGAGGTGTTTGGGGCCGTGCCTCTATTTCCTGGGTGCGTGGGTGGCCTGTGGGGAAGCAGCACTTGCTGCTCCCTGGCATCACCTCCCTCCCTGCTCTGGCTGTGACCCTGCTGGCAGCAGTGGGGTCAGGTATGGCCCCTCGAGATGTGAGGCTGGCAATGGGGGCTCCTGGCTCTGGGATGCAGGGAGAAATGCACTCTTCCCTGGATTAGGGCCATGCAGGGCGGCTGAGCCCTCCTTTTACGGCGGGATTCAGCACAGCAGGGCCCTGGCAGCTGTACCCGTGAGGTGAGTGGGGACACTGGTATTGTCCCTGTGCTGGCTCCAGGCGGTTGTTTAGGGGGGCTGGTCTCCAGTGAGTACCCCCACCCTGTCCTGGAGGGTCAGGGACTCAGCACTGCTGGGGCTTGGCCCCTGGTGGCAGAGGTGACCCAGCCAGGGTGTCTGGTGCAGTAACAGTGGGGTGGCACAGTGCCCCCAGCCTGGGGGTGACACAGGGGGTCCTTGGCCCAGAAGTGATGAGGGGGGAGGTCTCTGTTCCTAGCTGGTAGTGGAAATAGGGGGCACAGCAGTTTCCCCAGCCTGAGGGTGGCACAGGAGGTCCCTGCCCCTAGTTGGCAGTGGCAATGGGGGGCACACAGTGCCCAGCAGCAGAAAGGGGGTGGCAGAGGAGGTCCCTGCCCATAACCAAGCAGGGGTCTGTGTGACAGAAGGGTCTCCTTCAGCAACTGG
>VZRE01013707.1:0-71114 GCA_013396775.1 Cephalopterus ornatus | reverse complement strand
GCGGCGGCGGCGGCGAGGACCGAGGAGGAGCTGGGCCGAAAGGCGCTCATCGGGCCGGACGACGTGCTGGGGCTGCAGCGGGTCACCAGCGGTGCGTACCGGGGATGGAGCGGACGGAGGATGGGGGGGGTGCAGGGCATGGGGACCGCGTCTCCCCGTGGGGCTGGCGAGGGGGTTAACCCCAGGGGGAAAGGGAGAGCCGGTCCCCCTCTCCCCGGAGGATAAGGAGTGGGGATGCACCACTGCAAGGGAAAGGGTCCGTGCCGGGGATCTAAGTACCACCGGAGGACCAGGGACTGGCCTCCCCCCCCCGAGGATGCCCGGAGCTGGGAATGCAGCCCCTCGCCCCTGGGATGCGGTGCCTCAATTCTGGTCGTAGGTCGACGGTGGGATGCTCATCGCTGCTCTCCCCATCACCCCTTTTTTGTGTCTGTACCCTAAGTGAAGCCCCCCCCATACCGTGCCCATGGCAATGAGGCAGGCTGGATCCCTAGCCACAGCATGGGGGGCTTCACTGCAGCCCCATCCTTTAGCCCCCCTCCTCCAGTATCTCCCTTCCCAGTATAGTACCCCTGGTCTTAAGAGCATCCTGAGGGCTGGTGGGGTGTGAGTGTGTGGCTGCAGGGTCTGTTGTGCTTGGCAAAGCAGCTCAGTTGGGACTGTCTTGCCATGGACCTGCTGGGGTAGCAGCGTGCAGGGCTGGGGGAAGGTGAGGACAAGGAGTAATGACTTCACACTGACAGAGGACAGGTTTAGATATTAGGGAGAAATTCTTCCCTGTGAGAGTGGTGAGGAACTGGCACAGGTTGCTCAGAGGAGCTGTGGTTGCCCCATCCCTGGGAGTGTTCAAGGCCAGGTTGAATGGGGCTTGGAGCAACCTGGTCTAATAGAAGGTGTCCCTGCCCGTGGCAGGGGGTTGAAACTACATCTTTGACGTCCCTTTCAACCCAGCCCATTCTATGCTAACACATGTGCCTCAGGTCAGCCTGGCCTCGGTGATACCCAGGGACGATTTGCCCTGGTGCCCCAAAAAGACCTTTTTGCATGTCCTGGGACCTTTGGGTTGTCTCTCAGTACTGGCAGGTTGGGCAGCAGGAGGGGACTGGGGGTCTGGCCATGCTCCCCTGTGTCTCACAGCGTTCTGTGATGTGGTGTCAGAGCCAGTTCTGTGTCACAGGCCAGGACCGTGGGGTGTGACAAGCCCTAGAGAGGAAGGATGCGGCTGTGGGTGCTGATGCATGCAGGCAGCCCTGTGGGGCTGTGTGTGCGAGCAGGATGGGAGGGGACGTGGTGTCAGCCCTCAGGAAGGGGTTACAGAGGCTCCTCTGAGAGAGGGGCTGCTGGTGCTGGGGGGTCCTTGGGTCCCCTTCTCTGAGCCGAGCTGCTGTGCTGGGCTGCAGCAGCGTGATTCACTGCCCAGGCCCAGAAATCCCCTGCCTGTAGCAGGGAGAGCCATGCAGCAGGCACTGAAGCATCCTGCCAGCATCCCTGGAGGAGCTGCTGTTGGATGGTGAATCCAAGCTGTGTTAAGCACTGTGTGCTCACTTCATGGCAGCCTGTGTGTCCTTGCCCTCATCAGTGCTGTCTGGAGAGGACAGGGCCACCCTGCACCCTTGCTCCTGGGGTGTGCAGATGTCATGTGGCATCAGTGTGGATGGTGCATGGCTCTTGGTAAGCATCTGCATTCCCAGGGCACTGGGAAAGCTGATCTGGTCAACCTGACTTCTGAGCCAGGCTGGGAGCAGAGGTGGTTGTTGTCTATGTCCTCCAACCCTGGGGCAGCACGCTCTGGAGCACAGGGAAGACATGAAATGCATGAAAATGTTTTGTTCCCCTCCTGCTGTGAGAGTTGCTGGTACCGGGGTAGTGCAGGGGTGCAGATGGGTCATGTCAAACAACAGCCAGGCACTGTGGGGATGTCCCATAGTTCCCAGGGGAAATGCTTTTTGTCCTGCTGGGTACCTGGGAGCTGACAAACTCTGCACCTGAAATCCCCAGTGTGGATTTGGGGATACAGGTAAACAAAACGTCCATGTTAAGCACATGGTATCTTATCACCTAGGAATGCTTTGCAGCTCCCCTTCTCAAACTCAGTTTTCCAGCTCATGGGTTTAACAGAGAACAAAGATGCTGGAATATTTTTCAGGTCTTTAACACCTAGTGATTATTTGGGGCATTTTGTGGCCTTTTCTCCTTTCCATGCTCTTAAAAACAGGTGGCCAAAAATGCCAATGTGAGACTGTTCCACTCTTGTGCTCTGAGCAGCAGGGAAGAGGAAGGACTGGCTGTGAGAGAGCTCATGGCTGCCCCAGGCCCAACCTCTCCCTTGGAGGTGCTGAGTTGGGACAGACACCACACCCTGTTGCTTTGATGCCCAAAATTGTGGTGCTTCACACAATTTGAAGTTGAAGGAGGAGTTGGTGGTGGGGCTGCAGCAGAAATGTCCTGGTGCCCTGGATGTCCCCTCTTGTTCCAGATGGAGGATAATCCATCTTTATCCAAACTCGTGGGCCAGTGGCACGGCAGCTCGCACTGTCGAGGGACTGTGTAGTTAAGCTGTGTCCTGCCCAGGGTCCTGGGGTGGCCTGGCCATATTTTAACATTGCTTCAGGAGGGCTTGGTACCACAGCAACGTGTGTTTTAAGGATGCTTATGCCACGAGTAGCCTGTGTGTTTCTGAAAGGCCTTCCAGCCTGTGTGAGGAGAGGTGAATGCTACCTACAGCATCGAATGGTTTGGGTTGGAAGGGACCTTAAAGACCATCTCATTCCAACCCCCTGCCCTAGGGACACCTTCCACTATCCCAGGTTGCTCCAAGCCCCATCCAACCTGGCCTTGAACACTTCCAGGGATGGGGCAGCCACAGCTTCTCTGGGCAACCTGTGCCAGGACCTCACCACCCTCACAGGGAAGAATTTCTTCCTAATAATCTTTCCATCAGGAAGCACAGCTGGTCTTTCCTTTCCCAACAGGTACAGCTGACAAATGACCAAATGTGAGATGCCTGGGGCTGGGAGGGTGGTGATGCAGGATGTGGCTCTGTGGCAGGACACCCTGTCTGTGGGCAGCCAGGGGAACCAGCTGGGCCCTGCTCCTAATGTGCCTCTAATAAGCTTAAAAGGGGGAGTTGTGCGAACTGCCCTGCATGTGCTGTGTCCTTTCCATGTTAAATTCTCCAGCATCTCCAGGCCCGTAACATTTCCAGGCATGTGTGGGGTCCAGCCTGACAGATCTGGGATGCTGCCCTGGGATGTCTGGGCCTTTTGGCCGGGCTGGCTCTGGCGCTGCTCCAGCTGGATCAGGTGTAAGGCGAGTGGACCATTTCCTTTGCAATTAGCAAGATTTGTTACTTGCTCACACAACTGTGGTCAGAAAAAGCGGAGAAGCCTTATGACGTGATTAATTTAAGATTAGTAAAGGAGTGGGGCAGAGCTCAGTTCAAATTGCAATTAATTACTGAAGCAACCAGAGGATCAGAAGAGTCAGATACGTAACAAAAGACAAGCTTCATCCTCTGAGGCTGCCCTGCTTATCACCTGCACACTTTGTCTGTAATACAAGATTAAGTCATGCATTTTAGGTTTTATTCTAAAACTGATTTTATTTTAGCGAACCAAGGGGTTAAACAATGGATTACATACTTGGAAACAATTGCAAAACAAACCTTATTTTTAAATAAGGAACACGTACGTAATCATTTCTGAAAGTAATCTCTTCCTCGAGCTGTCATTGGGGATTTCTTTGAGACTTCTCTAGGCAGCTTTAGCTAAAGGCCAGCTTGGCTGCCTCAGTGGGTTGGGCAGGGTAGACCTTTCCTGTGTGACTTTCATACCAGTTTCCCTGTAGTCAAATAAAGAAAAAGCTAAATAAACCATTTCCCTGCCCTCTGCCTGAGCAGTTCAAGTCCTGTAAAGCTGAACCAGCCAGGATCAAATCCTTTTCTAAAGCCATAGGGTTTGGATAAGCAAGGACTAGGAGGGTACACAGGGAGGGAGGCATTAACAGGAATGTGAGGCAGATGTGCATGAATCAACCTTCAAAGCCACTCCTGGACATGACTTCCCTCCCCAGTTAATTGGGAGAATGTATTTTATTAGGAGCTCTGACGAGCTGCGGGTGTTTGTGAGGATGTTAATGAATCGCTGTTCTGACTTGTCCAGGGCTGTGATGTGTTGATGTGTTTTGATGTGCTGATTTCTTGTCTCAGAGTGATATCCCAGAGCTGTGCCAAGCTGCTCTCTCCATGACTCTTCCCTCAGCACCCCCACATAGGCTGTGAACCTTTCCAAGACCCTGTGATACTGCGTGGCTCAGGGTGTTGTGTAGATGAAGGGTGTTTTTGGAAGTCTCACAGTACAATATGGGCTGTTAAGATTCTCAGGGGCAGCACACACGGTTTGTGTGTCACAGGATTCCTCCTTCTGCTGGGGTCGTGGGTTTGGGCCATCCCTGGTGGAAATGGCAAAGGTAAGAGGAAAGCTGTGGCATCCGCCAGGGGAGTCTGGGCAGAACCGGATGGTTTTGGCTCAGCCCTGTGTAAGAGCAAAAAATAGCTGATTTTGTTAATGTTGTGCACGTGGTTTTCAGACTTTGAGTGCAATCAGCATGAAAAGGGGGCAGGAAAAAGTGTTTGGATGCTTTGGAGGTGGGGGAAGAATAGCTCCATCCTTCCTTAACAAGGCCTGCAGGGCTGTGATCAAATTAATTGTGAGAGGGTGAAGTCTGGAAAGCTCTAGCTAAAAAAAAAAGGGAGAAAAAAAAAGAGATGAGCGGGCTGCCACAAAAAGCAGAGCCTGGTGAGCTGTGCAGTAGGACTCAGCACCTGAGGGGCTCTGGGGTCTTTAGAAAGTGCCCCAGCTTAGAGCCTGCTGGGCTGCAGCCCTCTGCTTCATTCACAGTGTTGGTCAGTAAATGTGTTGCTGTGGAAAAACTCCTGTGGGATCCTTCTAGTGCAGGATTTTTCCTCTGGGGCATTGCAGCAGCCTAATTCCAGAGCTAGGTGGGAGGGATAGCTGCCTCTCTCCCCATGTAACCTCCCCAGTCTTTGGTTATCCAAACCTCATGGCTCTAGAAATGGAGTGGATTCTGGATCCTGGATGGCTTAGTTTTACAGGACTTGAACTGCTAAGGTAAAGGGCAGGGAAGTAGTTTATTTTTTTCTTTAATTGACCTCCTGTTGTCTGGGCAGGTGTATCAATACCACCTGGAACCTGCCCTGCCTTCCCCTCGAGGTCCTGCACTGTGTCCTGCGTCACTGCTTGGCATCTTCACGGGGTTCGGGCTATTTTTGCTCGCTTCCTTCTGAGACTCTTCAATCTGATAATCTCCTAATCTCCAGCTCCTGGCAATTCCTCTGCAGTTGTCTTTGCTTTATACCTGGCTTAGGTCTTGGGAGTTGTCTTCAAAATAGCTCCTGACCTTGTTGGTTAATGCATGTTAAGAAATAGACCTGCATAGCTACAGGAGCCTTCTCATTCATTCCCTAAATTCTTGTTATTACCTGTGTTGGGGAGAGAAATTCCTGTTTCAAGTCACTCCCCTTCCATCAGTGTCTTGTACAGCATCTCCTGATTTACGCCCATTTTCAGGACCAGATTTTGAGTTCTTTCTTACCCCAGGTGCACTCTGCTTTCCTTTGTGGGCTCTTAAGGTCTTAAAATAGGAGCTGCCCAATCTGGGCTTAGACTCTGATGAGCACCACAGAAATATCTGTGGTGTCTGTGAGAGGGGACACGTGCTTTCTCCTGATTGCAGAGAAGGAGAGGAGATCTTGAAAGGAGCACAACAAGGAGTGTGAGCCCTGTTGCCCATAAACTCCTCTTGATAAACGTGCCTAGTGGGGTGGTTGCAACGGAAATTTGAAAATATAGGATTGATTTTAGCTTTCTCTGATGAGGATCAAACACCTGATCTTATCCATTGGGTAACTGGAACAACAGGAACAGGGCCAGAGGAGAAAGTGCCTTTGTTAGCTTTCTTTTTGTATTATCTAGCACTGTGTTATCCCTCACCTTTTGTGCTCCTCTGTAACACCAGCTGTTAAAATACACGCCTGGAAATATTCACCAGGGTTCAGGATGTGCCAGTGTTCACAGGCAGTGCCCGCTGGCATTGTCTTGGCTGTTTTGCTGGTTTATTTTGCAATTTTGGTTGGATTTGGGAAGGAAGGAAGGTTTCCTGGATGACAACTGGCTCTTCTCTGGATTAGGCAGTGGAGGTACCACCTCAGAACTGTAACAGGGAATGAGCACCCAATATATCTGAGAACAAAGCTAGAGTCCTCTGAACTGTTTGGGGTGGTTTGGGAATCACTTTTTCCTGCAAAGGGAATAGGAGAATTCATGAAGGAACTCATCGAGCCAGGCTCAGGAAGTCAGTCACCTCTGCTGCTTCCTCAGACCACCACGGTGCTGTTAGTTGTGATCCAAACCCTTCAAAACCATGGTAGGTATTAAGGTGGAAAACATCTCTAATAATAGGGAGTTGCAGATCTTTGGGCAGGATCCAGAGATTATGGGA
Organism: Cephalopterus ornatus; assembly: GCA_013396775.1. Lineage (NCBI taxonomy): Eukaryota > Metazoa > Chordata > Aves > Passeriformes > Cotingidae > Cephalopterus > Cephalopterus ornatus. The sequence continues at coordinate 64,595 of VZRE01013707.1, read as the reverse complement.
AAGAAGCTGGCGAGGCACCATCAGGAGTAGTGATGTGTGAGTGAGAAGTGGCTGCTAACACCACACTTGGGCAGGTTTTAAGGGTTTGCTGTTTCCTTTGAGATCAAGTTCAACTCAGCGAACGATTTGCAGGAAGAGTTTGGGGATGGAGGTCTGGGGTATGGCAATTCCCTGGGCTTTAGGAAGGAGTAGGAAATGCTCCTCTTCTGTGACCTGCTTTTGCAGTGGGTACTTTGAGACAAAAGCCAATCTGATGGGTTTCCTACAGCAGTGCTGGTGTGTGTCTGTCACTTTATCCCTTGCTCAGAGCGTGCTCTGTCATCCCTAAATTGGGTGACTGCTGAAGGCTTGGTCAGGGGCATACCATGATTATTTGGTTATTAACAGGGAAACAGCACAACCTGCTTCAGGGGAAGTGGAAGAAACGAGAAAATATTCCGTCCTGAGAAACCAACCCACCATTCTTGTAATGATCCCCTCCACAGGGGTTTGAGCTGCCTCATGCCTAACTAAAATAGCCGTGGATGCTGCTTTCTTTCCCCAAATTGTGGCTATGGTGAATTAGGATAAGGAAAGCAAATGATACATTTAAGTGAGTCACGAAAGTGTGGGCAACTGGGCCCTACAGTAATTTAAAAATAAGTATGGGATGAGATTAGCAAATCTGACAGTGCTCAGCTAAGCAGAAGGATCTGCCGATTGCAAGCAGCCCATTCCCAATAAGACCTCCCAGTGTAGCCACAGGCTCCTGTTATGTATGGGGAAAAAACCAGCACGTGGCCACTTTGATTGATTTTTGAACAGGAATAGCAGAAACAAATATAATACAGACTGAGAGGACTAGATATTCCTCTGGTTTTTTTTCCCTTCTAGGAGACTGGGCACTGCCAGGGGAGGAAAAAAAACACTTGATTGCAGTATTCTGGCAGCTGAGCTTCCCGGATGTCATCCAGTATTATCCTGACATGTTGATTAAAAAAAAAGAAAAAAAAAAAAAAGGATTTTTAAAATATTTTCAGGGCAAAAAGAGTTGAAAAATGCAGTGTAAGGGTGCAAACATCAATGAGCAGGAGCCTGGTGGGGATTCTACCCGGGGTTTACTCCTCTTTGGAGGCTCTGCTTGGCTCTCCTCTGCTCCAGATGAGTCATGGACACTGTTACTGCAGCAACGCTGCTGCCAAGGAGGGGGGATAAAGCTGTTGCCATGGTGCTGGATGGGCAGGAATTCTGCAGGAGTAAAAACACTTAATAATTAACTTGCAGACAAACGCGGCTTCAGATTTGTTCGCGTGCTCTAGGGAAGGTGTCCCGGGCTCCCAGGCGACTGCCCCCTCTTCCGTACAGCCCCTCGCCTTCCTGGGAAGCAGCCGGTGGCCATGAGCCCAGGGAGGCAAAGCTGGACTGTGGGAAGCTGTGCCTGCTTCCATCAATTTGTATTTTGCATGTGGCTGCTCGAAGCTGGGAAGCTGTGGGACAGGTTAAGAATTTGGGTGGCTGATGTGTCAGAGCCCAAAATCACAGCTTTAATTGCAGGACATCTCCCTGAGGAATGCTAAACATCAGGGCTTAAGGCAAAGGCTTGGTTTAAATGTCTGTCTCGTCTTCTTGGCTACTGGTAGAGACAGAAAAGACAATTTTGTGCAGTTTTTGGGCTATTTGGCCAAACACAGCCTGGCGTTTTCTTGTGGTAGTAGAAGAGTTGAGCTTTTACCTTGTTTTGCCTGATAGTGTGGGTACTGGCGCTAGTTCTTCCTTGTGCTGTGTTGATAGGGAGGGGAAAATCCCTGCCAAATGCCAGGGATGCTTTGAACACTGTCCTCTCTCCTAAAGCCCATTTATAGAATTGTAGAATCTCAGAGTGGTTTGGGTTGGAAGGGACCTTAAAGGTCATCTCGTTCCACCCCTGTGCCATGGGCAGGGACACCTCCCACTAGACCAGGTCGCTCCAAGCCCCATCCAACCTGGCTTTGAATGCTTTCAGGGATGGGGCATCCTTCTCTGGGCATTCCTTTGAGCATTCACCATATGGGGATGTTGGAGAGCAGTAAAACTGTCCAGAGAGAACATTTAACACCTCTGTTCCTTGTACTGAGTGTACTTGGACAGTTCGCCAAGTTATGGAGATTTGGAAGGAATAAAAGGCTTCTAGGAAAATGTTCGTGCCCAGCAGCCCAGGAGCAGTCGCTCAGAGTGGTCCAGGATTTGTTATACCTGTGCTGAAGCTGGGTTGTCATGGGCAGGTCTGAGCTCTGGGCACTTGTAACTTGTTTTTATGTAGTCAGTGACTAAGCCTAAGGTGGATGGATGTGTTTGAATTTCAGAAATAGGAAAGCAGACAGAAATAAGTGATTAGCTCAGATTAACAGCAGGAATTAGTAGCTGAGAAAGTGCTAAGAATTAGAATGTTAAAGTATTATTTTCACCTTGGAACCTCCCAAACCAGTCTCCTACATCAAACAGATTGGCAGCTGTTTGAAAGCTGACCTGACTTGTCTACGTAGAGCATTTATTTAGATTTGTCAGGATAAAGCAAGTTATTGGAGCTGTTTTCAATCTGTGCTGTATGTGCAGTGGAAATGAGGCACCACTGCTCCTTCCCCAGGGAGGAGGCTGATTCCCATGCCAAAGCTGGCTTGGGGCACAGGAAGGCTGAAGGCTAAATCCATGGGGGTTTAGTAGTAGAATCTTCATCGCTGGAAGAGTTCAAAAGTGATGTGGATGCAGCAGTTGAGCACATGGTTTAGTGGTGGGCATGGCTGGCTTAATGGTTGGACTCGTTGATCTTAGAGGGCTTTTCCAACCTCAACAAGTCTGTGATTCTGTAATGATTTTCTCCCAAAGACACTGACTCTGCTGGAAGTGGGGATGGGCTCTGCTCCCTGTTTTCCTAATACAGGGAGAGGCTTCAATGCCATTTTCAGTGCTGAGGAAAACAAGTCCTTATGTGGAATGAGTATCAGTGGAGAGCAGAGGCCACCCTTTGTCTGCAGAGGGCTGGAGCAGGGAGGTGGCACAATACTCCTGTTCCAGTTAAGTGCAGTCGGCTTAGTGCTCCCAAAGCTGCTTAGCACTTGCATTCTGCCACAGGGCAGTTTTTAAAACAGGCAAAGCCTCTTACATTGGAAAGGCCGGGATTTGATGGAGGTGCTGACTAGTCTGAGTACCCTGGGAGTAAATGGGTGCAGAAGTTGCTGGCACAGGGTTGGGAAAAGGTGATGACCTCTGGGTGTATGGAGGAGAGAGGCCTTTTCCCTGTCCTGTCCGAGGAGGGAATTCATAAATGAGACCCTTCAGAGACATCAGTTTTGAATTAAAATGGGCAGTAGTGGGGATGCATTTGGGCTGCTCTCACTGCTTGTGTGGCCTCCAGAGAACAGAAATTTCTGGTATTTCAGGGCAGCCTTCATTCAAATTTGCTTTCCTCTGCAGATTATTTGTGCACTCCAGAGGAAAATGTTTACAAGATAGACTTCACCAGGTTTAAAATCCGGGACATGGAGTCTGGCACAGTCTTGTTTGAAATCACCAAGCCAGCAGCTTCAGGTGAGTGCACACACACAAAATAACATTTCCATGAACAAACACATGCTGGTGTCTGCTTCCCTTTGCCTTTTCCCACTCCTTTTACTCTGTACATTTCCCAAAAACAGGAGATGCTCTTGACTGCAGGAGGGCTGGAGTCCCAGCTTGCAGCAGAAATGTTTTTCAGGTGTCTCTTTGTACCAGCACGGTGAGCAGAGCTCACTGCTGCTGTGCTCTCATGGTTGCCATCTGTGACGGGAAAGGACAGATGGATGTTGTAAACAGAAGCAGAGGAGGAGGAGCGGGAGATCACCGTGTGGTTGTTTCTTGGCTTTTCATCGGCTTGTGCCCCCCCCGTGCTTAGATTTGCTGTTGGTTTAGCATCTTTCGCTAAGGAGCCGGGAAAATGATATTACCAAAAGGGAGAAGCTTTGTCAATTTGGGCAAATTAGACGAACTGAAAATTGGCTTTTCTTTTTTCTGAATTTTCAGATGGTACTTGTAACCATCCAAGTGCTACCTGTTGCCAGGGGTAATAAAAACCCGGGGCAACTGTTTTTTTTCCTGATTGTGCACTTAGAACCCTTCCCCACCTTCCTGCAGGTGAGAGGAAGTTTTCTGTAGCTGATGGGTAGCAAACCAGACATGCTGAGGGGAGATGGCTTGTTCAGAGTCACTCCGCAGTCGTGATCTGAGGTAGGAGCAGTGACTCACTTCAGAAGGTGAGCAGTGACTCAAACTAAAGGTCCATCTTCCAGTACTCCAGCTCCAAGTGACCAGTGGTGGACGCCTCAGGATAGGAGGAGGGTGAGCTCACCATCAGTCTTCCTCAGAGTGGTTGCCTGGCTTATGTTACTCAATAACACGATCACAAGTATTTTCAGCGGGTTTCTGTTTCTGAGGTGACTCTGACAGGGTTTGCTTTGCGCTTTTGCAGAGCGTGAGCACAATGACAGGAAGGACGTGGACCCCAACGCCGGACGCTTCGTTCGCTATCAGTTCACCCCGGCCTTTCTCAGGCTGCGGCAAGTGGGAGCCACGTGAGTAACTCACCCTCTGCTGCTTTTTCTAGCACAGGAAGCAGCTGAAATCCTGGAGAAAACGGCTCTTCCATGTTGATCCTGTCAGGAAGTTGATGTAAGAGGGATCTTTTGTTGTCGTGAGGGTCTCCAATTCTCTCCGCTGGAGGCCTCGCTTTCTCCATCCCTGTGGCTTGTTTGTTTACCTCAGGAATGGTGTTGAAGAGATTGATGCTAAAAGGGGCAAAATAAGGTGGGAGGAATACCCAGAGAAAAGAAGGCCCTGGAGAGACCTTAGAGCACTTTCCCATGCCTAAAGGGGTTCCCAAGAGAGCTGGAGAGGGACTTTGGACAAGGGCCTGGAGTGACAGGACAAGGGGAAATGGCTTCACACTGACAGGGCAGGATATTGGGAAGAAATTCTTCCCTGTGAGGGTGGTGAGGCCCTGGCACAGGTTCTTCAGAGAAGCTGTGGCTGCCCCATCCCTGGAAGTGTTCAAGGCTAGGTTGGATGGGGATTGGAACAACCTGGTGTAGTGGAAGGTATCCCCACCCATGGCAGGAGAGGTTGGAATGATTTCCCACCCAAACCTTTCCGTGATTCTATATTCCAGCTCTTTTTTGTGCATTATAGTCTATTTGTCAGAGGTTCCTGTCAGCTTCGGAAGATTTATCTTTCAGCTTCCACGCTGCGCTCCCCAAAAAACATTGATCCACAGATACATGTGAAATGATGAGGTCATGTTTGACCTTTGCCGTGTCTGGCAGCGCTGCTTGCATCCTTCAGTAAACCACGACAAACTCTGACACCTAGAGAATTGCCTTGCTTGTCTCTATTTTGAGTAAAAAGAAGGAAAATATAGTATAAACTACGGTTTGTAATGCTGTGTTGTTTCCCTGTAGAAGGCTTTAATAGAAAGAGGAAATGATTTAGTTAGTGTCGTGGACTTATATTTTTGGTTTTTATTTTTTTTTTTTTCAGACCTCTCTTCTACCTTTCGGGAACGGTGCGAATCTTATTTAGGCAAGAAAGCTCACATCAATCTTTCCCTTCTTTTTCAGGGTGGAATTCACAGTAGGGGACAAACCCATTAATAATTTCCGTATGATTGAGAGGCACTACTTCCGCGATCAGCTGCTGAAAAGCTTTGATTTTGAATTTGGCTTCTGCATCCCCAGCAGTAAAAATACTTGTGAGCACATCTATGAATTCCCCCAGCTCTCGGAGGATCTCAGTAAGCTCGCTTTCATTTCTGGGTTATCACACTGTGATTCTCATCTGAAGTGGTTTGGGGGAACCCTTTCTTAAAAGCTGTCCGTAAAGAGTACGTTGGGTAGAATAATTCATACTTTTAGATCTGTGTTAACACTGATTTTGTTTTCTGGTAGCTTGCATCTCGTCACCCACCAGAGTTGCTTGTTTAATGTGTTTATGTTAGCTTCATATCAGAGAGAAAAAAGATAATTGTGTTATAAAACAACCAAAAAATGGGATTAAAAAGGCATCCCATAAATGGATGACTTAAATGTTATGTTCTGTTTTAATGTCTGATGTGCTATATTGAGAGCTCCAGAGGTTTTAGTATGAACATAACTTTTATTTTCCCTCCTCTCTCCCAAGACACAATAGCACAAGCACTAAATGTGTGTGATCTTGTTCTTTACAACCCCTAATTGTGTATGTCAGCGCTAATATTACAGTCTGTGAAAAATACAGTGAGACACTGCTGCCTGCTTATTATCAGACCAGAACAAATTTCTTTTGAGTTCACTGTTAATCGTGTTTTTCTTTTCTAAAAACCCCAACAAAATAAACCCTGGAAACTGTAGTGTGATCTCGTTCTGAGGTTAGGTGGAGCAGTTACCCTTTTATGGTGCCTTGATGTATTTGGATTAGGAACATTTTTCATCCCTGAAAGTGTTCCAGAAAAATGCCTGGATGTGGCACCTGGGGACATGGTTCAGTGATGAACATGGCGGTGCTGGGTTGGTGGCTGGACTTGATGATCTTAGAAGGCTTTTCCAACATAAATGATTCCACGGTTCTATGATTCCGTGATTATGTTTGGCTTGTCCTAAAGATACTGTCAGCAAACGGTTTGGGTTGGTTCGCACTTGGGTTTTTCACCTGAGGGTTTGCTACTGTCTGAGCGGCGCCGCGAAACGGGCCCGAAACCCTGCGGAGCGTTTCCTCGCTGCGGCGTCACACTGTTCATTTTGCTTGTTTTGTCCTGTTTTTTTTCTTACGCCCTGCAGTTCGAGAGATGATCCTTCATCCCTACGAGACACAGTCGGACAGTTTCTACTTTGTAGACAACAAGCTCGTGATGCACAACAAGGCAGATTATTCATACAGTGGAGGACCTTGAGCGCAGGATGGGCCGCGCTGGCCTCCCCTTTCCTATGGAAGTCGTCAGGGATACCAACACCTTCAGTTCCGTTGCCTGCAGTGTCAACTGGACAAGGATCCACGAAACCAAGGACTCTCTTTGCCACAGTAGGAGTTTCATGACTAAATTTGCCGGTCTCATCTCTTCTGAGCTTTGAAGCAGACCCAGTTCTTCAGAACTTTAAGCTAAATGATCTTTGGATACCACTTCCCTAAGTTCTTTTAAGTGTCTGCTTTGAAAATGGCCTTGTGGGACCTGGGGGATTTTGCCCTTATTCTGTGAATTTGTGTTCTTGCCCTCAAGTATCTTTTAGGACACGATTGTTTTCCCAGAGAATGTAATCAGAGAAACCACGAGTGGATGGATGCAGAGGCAGAGATTTGGTTGGTTGTTTCTCTTTGTCAATGCTTCAAAGGCCAATTTAACTTGTCCATCCCATCAAAAATATCGAGCATAGCATCTCACAAAGGCAAGTTTCATCTTAGATTGGCTCTCTCCATAAGTATTTCATCCTTTAATTTTGGTCCTTCAATTTAATGTTCTGTTTAATCTTGGAAATGCCAAAACTTGCAATGAAGACCAGTGGTTTAATGACAGAGCTGTTTTAATTGGGTACTGTCCTTTCACATTTCAGATGAAGGCAAATTAGCATTGTGGGTCTATGAACCTCCATAAGTACCTTCCATTCATTTCAGGTTTTGCAGAATAATCAGGAAAAATGGAAGGATTTTAGCTTTATTTAACATTTTCACATAGCTAACATTCAGCTTATTCATGCTACACATTTCCATGTCTATTTTTTTTTTCATCTATGCACGATACCAAGAGAAGAGCTTCAGCACTGCTTGTTAGAGCAACACTTTCGTTTGTCTGTGGCAGCTGGAGAGTGTGGAATTTCCAATTTTCTATTTGTAGAAATAGAAAATTTAAAGGATGTTACGACAGTGCTTTCCCTTTGTTGAAAATGTTTCACATCGATAATTAACACAGGTGAAACAGTCTAATAATGTACAAGTTAAAGGCACAGGAAAAAATTTAGCGAGAGCTCTCTCTTCAGACTCTGGAAGAAGTTTAAGACCAACTTTGCCCAAGAAGTAGCACCACCAAGAATAAACCAGTGTGAGGTGGCCTGTTGTCATGAAACCCCTACTCTAAAGGTCAGTTCACTGATACTTAAAAAAANAAAAAAAAAAAAAAAAAAAAAAGAAGGCAGTTGAAGTTTGTAGATATTTCTATAAATACTTGATGTCTCCATGTCTAATTCTGTGAGTTGAAGTGGAACATTCTATGTTAGCCTCGGATAGGTGTGATTGTAATAATTTTTATAAAATACCATTTCCAGTTGTGCCGAGCATCTTTTTAGTTGCAGCCTACGTCAAACAGGACTACAAATGGTTCCAAGTGTAGCCGTCTGCCTAAGAACAGGGAGGTTTTTGTGCTCTTGTTGGGGTGGTGGTCACTGTTAAATGTGTGACAGGTTGTATTTGGCTTGGCTTTTTTGAATTCTGAGGGAGGATGCAGTTTTCTAAAGAAAACACAGTGAGTTTAGGTTACAGCACAGAGTTTTTGTTAAGCTTGATAGCTACGAAAGGATGTGAAGTTCACTGATTTTACGCAACCAGTAGTTGTAGTAATTCTTATCACAATGAGACTTGTATTTATCACTGTTTTTTGTCTCTAGTGTATTAAATCATGCAGCTAGCCTGTGGCTGACTGATCTGTTTGAGAGATACAAAGAATTTCCTCATTATTTGTATAATGCTCTGAGCTACTGATCGTTGATTTTGCAGCACAATAATTACTAAAGGTGAAAATAGTTTCAAAAATTGTGTCATTCCTTCCTCCCCCCTTTCCTTTTTGCATCAAGGCTGTTAAACTAGCCGTGTATACGGTGACATTTTGCAAGTTTAAGTGCTTCTGAATTTTGTTTCAACTCTTGAAGGAGAAAATGTGTTGATTTAGAGACAGAAGAGAGTATGTGTGTTTATAATTAGCACCCTGTGCAGCGTTTTTTTGGTGGTATTTTTCACCTGCTGTTCATAATAGTCACTTCTGTGCGTAAGATTTTTAAAAGACTGTTAGGAATGGTACTTGCCCAGAATCTCCAGTCATATATTTGATATGGAAATACACATCTCAGTATGTCTTGGTGAGATTATTTGTACTTTGGTGTGGACCCTGGGGTCATTGTACAGAGTTTCCTCTCTGTACAGCACATTGTTGTCACCTGTAATAGTCATGTTCTGCTCCTTTTAAGACTTTGGACTTCAAAACCAAAATAATTCCATAAAAATATTACTGTAATCAATGGAAACTTGAGTGGTAGACATGCCCCTTATAAAAGAACCAAGAGAAAGTCACCCTGTCCCCAAGAGGGCAGTGTTTTGTTTAGATGGACTTTCTGACACTGCATTTTAGGGTAGGTTTGAGGTTAAACACAACAGTATGAATGATCTGCTGCTGATCTCCTGAAATCTGGTAATTCAGATTCTATGGGTAGTAATTCCAGGCTAACAGAAACTTTGGTGTGAATCGTATAGGAGATAATTTACTGAGTCAGTTTGTTGTCTAGTATTATTAGGAATATTTTAAGCCAGAAACAAAAGATTGGACGTTTTCAATAAAGTTAATTTCAACCTATTGTAGCTTTACTTAAAGTTGGAGGAATTTTACTTGTTTTAAAAGTCCCCAGAGTTTGCTGCAAACAACAAATTCTGATTCTTAAACCATGACAAAGAACAAAACTTGCTGTGGGAAGTGTAACGAAGGTGCTTTTTTCTGTGTTCCACTGGAGCAGTTATCACTGTTATCTCCCTGTTTTACTTGGAAAGGCCTTGTTAGCATTTCTTTAAGGTCATCTACATCCACAATCTCTACAAACTTGTGGGAATCAGATAAGCTGTGAAGTGAAACCCACGTTTTTCCCCCTTAAATTGGCAGTTGATTCTTACTATAAACCAGCTGAAAAATTAAATCTTAGCAGCATTGCTCGCAGAAGAATCTGTTAATCTCCTGGTCTAGTTAATTATTTGGTATTTTAATATTAATTACTTTGGGGGTTTACTTTGGAATTTCATTGCGAAATCACCAAGAAACGGCTCTGGAAAAAAGACTGCTTGTATTTTCTTCCTTGGGCCCATTTTAAACATTGCTTTAATTAGCACTGCAGCTCTGTTTTAACAAGCCAGCCTGGCAATTCAGGATGTGACTTTCCGAAAGTGAAAGAAAACATCTAAGAGCTAACCAAGATTACCTGCTAATAATGCCCGGCTGTTTCCTGTCATAAGACAGGATTATGTGTGTGCTTTGCAGAGTGACTTAATCTTGGAAAAAGAAACTGAGTCTCTGTGAGTGCTAATAGTGACATAATTTTTCTGAGAGACAGGGAAATTATAGCTCAACACGTTCTTTCAAGGAAATTATAACTCGACACATTTTTTCACTCTGTCAGCCTTGGATTCCTTGAAATGTCAGGGTTTTTTTTAAGAAAAGCAGCAGTAATACATTGGTGGTGAGCTGCCATGCTGCAGGCTCTATTTATTCACACTTCCGTGGCAGGAAGAGAACAGTTTATTTTTAAAATTAACGCATGAACTGTGGTTTAAATTCTAGAAACTTTTTGTGGCAAAAGCCAAAATTGTTTCTGTGAATTATCCTCTATGTGGTGACATTTATGAAATAACTGAATGATCCACTCTCCCCGACTCCGAAGAATTTATTTATTTGTTTTATTTAATGTAGGAAGTTCTCTGTAGGTTTGAAAACAATGTGCTGGGGTTTAGTTCTTGCTCATAATCTCTCTCTATGTCTTGTTTTTGAGCAGGTCAGTAAGATGCTCTATTTTCCACCCCTGTCCTCTGAGTTTTATTCCAAAATCCTGTGTAGAGTGTCACAGTGAAGGCTGGCTGTGTGTGAAACATGCAGGCTACCAACTTCAAAATACCTTCAGTTTGAGAAAAGACTATTAGAGTATATTGAGAACTAGTGCTACATATCGACCCATTAAAAATAAATTCCAATCTTCATAACAAAAACTATAGAGAACTCTTGGTCGTGCAGAGATGGGGGGCCATTTAAGGTAAGAAAATGCTAAGATCCAACAGCCGTACTTAATAAGTATTATGAAAATGCTCTATTAATTATTCATAACCTGCAAAAGATGGTTAACAGCTCAATTTTAATTAGATCTGGTTAGGAAGGAAACTATAGAGACGATTTGCTATCGTTTATAGGGGCGCGGGGGAGCAGCTAGAAATGTGTATGCGTGGCACAAAAACTGGGCAGATTTATGTGCATTGACTCTTTGGGGGGGGGAAAAATGAGGGAGAGGGGGGACAAGGACAGGAAAAGAATGAATTCCAGCTATTTGGACCCAAGAGATTCAAGGCTGTGGTAAGCGTAAACGCATTTTCTCTTGAGTCTGAGTCAGCTGGGAGCCTCATTTCGTGGTTCTTCTCTATACCCCCCAGCACAAGCACTACCTAAATTTATAGAAACGTGTCAATATTAATATTAAATGTCCTTCACGTATCGTTTTCTATACATGGAAATATTTGAAGTGTTTGAAGAGTGCGATGCTCTAGGTCTCACGCTGCAGCTCGGTTGTTTTCTATGTCGCTGGTCAGTGTGACCCAGCGGGTGAAATGGTGTTTGTGTGTCTGTAGCCTCCCTCCAACCCCTGTGTTCATGCCTGCTGTGACGTCTGCTTGTATCTTAATACACCCAGCAAACCTGTTCGAATGTGACATTGACTTTTTTTTTTTGGCGTAGCAGCAGCAGCAGAGTTGTCTGTATTAAAATGTATTTATAAGAAAAAATATATCTATTTTTTGTGGAACGAAAGTAGGATTCTAGTTAATACACCATTGGGAAAACGTTAGAAGCATTTTTACCGAGTTAATTTCTAATTCTTTGTACTTGCTAGTTACCTGATTTGTTTGCTAGGAGAACATCCACTGTGGCCCATCCTGTGGCAATGCAACGCACTGTCGTGCAGAGAATCTGGTTTTCAGAAAACTGGGAGTCTTTTGCTTCCTTTTGGGACAGTAGGGAACTGAGTAGATCACCAGGAATAAAAGGAACCTTGGCACGGAATCCACTTCTGTGGCTTTGGCTTCAGTCACTAAACTGACTTATTGCAGGTAGATATGTAGAGAGAGCAAAGATTGAGACTTCAGGATGAAAAAAAAAAATTAGATGCTACAATTTAGTCTTCCTGTAGGAGGAGGAGAGTCCTAAAATTAATTTATACAAGGATTAAATAGGGACTGCACTTGCTTAAATTGATTTCGTATTGGCAGCTTAGTCATCAATGTGCATTCTAGGGAATATGCTTAACTTTTTCCATTACCTTGGAAAATGGTTCAAAAACATGTCACATCCGTTAGCAAGTGTTTCTTCTCCTGTAACAAATTGCAAAATGTAAAAAAAAAATAAAAAAAAAATAAATTATTGATCCTAGAAATGAGGGTGATTGTCTGTTTTGTTTAAGTATTTGTATTGGCACACAAAAAACATTCAAACTTCCGTTTCAGATCTCTTCCATCAATATCTGAACTCCAGCTTTGTGCAAATATATGTAACCAGCTTCACTTTTTGGTGATTGTAAACACGGGAAAACTCTGCAGTGGTTTGGGTAGTTATGTGAGTAAAACCATCGCATTAGAAGTGTTTAAGTGGGATTCAGCTTTCAGATTGGGAAAATATCTCGGGGTGTAATTAAAAGAAATTGATATTGATTAGATTAATGGAACCAGCTGCTCAGGCTGTAATGAGGTGTATTGGGGTAATTCCGCCTTGATGGCTTGGATATTTTACTCAGAAATTCCTGGGAATGTCTCTGTATTTCTCTGTGAGCAGAACGATTACCAACTCTCAGAGGAAAAGAAGTAGAATGCTTTTGTTCGAAAGCATCTTCTATAATTCATTTTGGTTCCACAGAATTACTGGGGACTCCTTGATAATGTAGCATCCCGCAGTGTGTGCTGAAATCTGAGGAAGAAATTTGTTAACACAAAGCTTTACCTTTTGGATTATTACTTGGAGCTGCAGGAAACACCTGGACTGAGCTCTGCAACGAGGTGGATACCTGAGCACAGGTTTGTAATGTGACTTTTTCAGCTGAAGATACACTTTGAGTGTGACATCAGATCTCTTACAGGCTCTGCCAAATCAGAGGCTTTGCCTGTACCTGTTCTCTGTGGTGAGATGTTATCTGCTGATTAAACTTCCTCTTGGAATTACCTGAACAACTGGAAGCATCAGGTCTGTTTTCTTCGAATTCTTGATGCTGATTTCACTGAATACCTAAAGAGAAGAGAGAGCAAAATCAGTGCTGGTAACTCTAATAAGGCAGGTTAAACTCTCTGATTTTGATGCTCAAGTGTAATTACCTGGACTTGCTTAGAAATCTTCTGAGATTGAAAAGAACCTTAAAAAAATAAATTCCAAATTTTATTCCGGTGAAAACTCCCCGGTGTTAAATGTCTACCAAAAATATTCTGCATTACCAATGCTTTTTCTTTTCTTTTTCCCCCTTTAGCTGATATGACAGCCTTATTTATTAATAAATATGCCTAATCATCCTGGAGATGTTCTCTGCTTTTCCTCAGATTCTTATTTCTTACGGCATTTGTCAGCTGCTTAGTTATTGTGGCAAATCTTGTGTGTTCACCCCATGTTTCTATTTTATTTGTCATTGTTCAAGGGCATTCATCTATCTGTGACTTGCTTTCCCTTGACATTTCTTACTTGTAGGAAGAGCACCTCTCAGTGATGAAATACTCCAAGTTCCTCAATTTTTCCCTGTAAGACAATGTATCTTATTTAAAGATAATTTTAGTGATTACTAAAGTCTCTCATTGCATGCTAAGATAAACTGAAAGTATTTTTTCTCCCTATTTAAGTCCACAAAAAGGAGCAATTGCTTTACAGAGATAATTTTTTTTTCCTTAACCAGTGCTGTACGAGAACTTAAAATAGGAGGTGAAATCATACTGGATAATGTATTTTAATTAAAAGTACAAAGAGAATTTAGGTAGGGAGAACATAATTGCAGTTGGATGATTCCCAGCCATTATTTTGAAAACTGACATGGGACCTTAAATAACAAAGGCCTGTGTTATTTAAGAATAATTGAATTATTCTAGTGGAGGGCGTAAACCATGTTAATGAAGTTGCATATGAAAGTGGCAAGAAATAAAAACAGGGAAGTTCCACACAGCAATAGAGAAAACACATAATTAAATTTACTTTATGAAAGGAAGATAACACAGATGGGAGAGAAGAGTTCTAAACATCTTCAGTTCTTCCTGTGGAATGACAGGATGAATCAGAAAAGGGGATTAGCAAACTGGATAGATTAATATAAGGAAGAAATTCTTCCCAGTGAGGCCCTGGCACAGGCTGCCCAGAGAAGGCTGTGGCTGCCCCATCCCTGGAAGTCTCCAAGGCCAGGTTGGATGAGGCTTGGAGCAACCTGGGCTGGTGGAAGCTGTCCCTGCCCAGGGCAGGGCGTGATGAACTTTCAGGTTCCTTCCAACCCAAATCATTTTATAATTCTGTACATATTTTATAATCTTTCTATTTTATCGATAAAGAGTAAACCAATTATTCCAGATGACAAATTGTTGGGATTTGCTGGTTTTACTGTATTTACTGGCGCAGTTATGCTCACAGCTGTACTTCTTGCACTTCCTTGGCTATAGAAGTGTGTGTAGCTTTCGTTTATCCAGTGAAGGAAAGTCAAAAACTGGAGTAGCAAAGCTTGGGAAAGGGAAACATCTGGCAGTCAGAGGTAAGGTTTTCTGTAGAATCCCAAGCTGGTAAAGTGCATTTCCTTACACATGCAGCCAAGTGGACAAGTGCGTACAGCCCCTATTTCACCTGTGAAAGGTGCTAATGTGCCAGATCTGAAAGCTAGAAATATCTAGAATCTCTTCTTAGCTAAAAAAACCCCAACCACCAAAACCAAAGCTCAACCCCAAACCCTGTTTTTATGAATGATGTGAAGGGCACTGTGCACCGTCGTTCTGCCAGTGTCACTCTCCACGCAGGCATTCAACTGGCTTTGAAAATCATGTTTTTATTTCCCCAAATGCATTCCTTACCACCCTGATCTATAATTAAGTGTCTAATTAAGCCTGCTGACTGCTTTGATGTCTGTACAGGTTCATAAGTCAGGAGAACAGAGGGTTCACTGTAACCCCTAAAATTAAAGTGTGCGCAGAGACCCGAGTGTAAGTTCAGAGGAATAAAACTCTCTGCCCCAGACACACAAGACTCTTTTAGCACTGAGATGTCACATTTAAAGGATGTTCCCCCACTGGAATTCATCAGCTGGCATTGGCCACAACCTAAATTTAAAATAGCAGTGCAGAAGTATTCTTTGCAGCTGACAAACACATGGATATGCTTCCTGTGGCTGGCTGGCAAGATGCTTGCAGGAAACACGAGCACAACTGTTACCACTCAGATAACTTTAAGAACTATTATTTCAGCCAATGTTTAAATTTCTGTAAGATGTGATAAAATGAGAAAGATCATTTCCAGCCAAAGCAAAAATTTGCACTTTTTTTTTTTGGCCTTTAATGCCAAATAAGCATTGCAGTTTTCTTCTTAGTTTAACTGGATATTTGGTACAAAATATTTTTTCCATCTGTTTTAGGTTTTTTTTTTAATGTTCTGAAGTTGGTCTAGAGGGAAGGGTAAGTATAATAAATGCCTTAAGTAATCGTTTAGGCCTGGTGCCTCCAACAGGCCCAAACACGCTGGGCTCATTCATGTGGTTGAAATTAAATTCTTCAGTCGCTTCCTGAGGAGAGAGATCTTGAATTCTTTGTTCATCCAAATGATGTGAATTCCCTTCTGCGGTGTTTTTGTGACTGATGGGCTTCTACCTGAGTGCTCGGTGGGCCTTGGTGCATCCCCTCATGACAATCACAGTCCATTCACCCTGCCTGAGCTGCCGCTGCTGTAATTAATTTACCGGTGCCAATTGCATAAGGAATTTGAGTCATGTGACTAATTAAGGTCTTTGCTGCGCAGCCGGGCCTAATTGGTTCCATCAGGAATAAATCTTCAGTGGTTTCGCTGGCCTCTTTCTCTACCCAGGTCAAAACCGGATCGATTCAGAACAGGATTCTTCCATTCGTCCGAGCAGCAAAATTGCTCTGGGGTGAACTTACTGTGGCCTTTCGGTATCCAAGAGAGCTCCAAGAGAGCTGGGGAGGGGATTTGGACAAGGGCCTGGAGTGACAGGACAGTGGGAAACGGCTCCAAACTGACAGAGGGCAGGGTTAGATTAGATGCGAGGGAGAAATTCTTCCCTGTGAGGGTGGCGAGGCCCTGGCACAGGTTTGCCCGGAGAAGCTGTGGATGTGCCCCATCCCTGGAAGTGTCCAAGGCCAGGTTGGACTGGGCTTGGAGCAGCCTGGGACAGTGGAAGGTGTTGGAATGAGATGGTCTTTAAGGTGCCTTCCAATCCAAACCATTATGCGATTCTGTGGTAACGAAAGACAAAAAATCACCCTTATAAAATGCTGAAGGGCACCGCCGTCGGTCGCTCACCGCTGTGAGGGAGGTGGTGTCACGTTGGTGGCTGTTTGCTGGGATCTTGCAGTTCACAGTCCTGTTAACATTTGTTATGTTGTTATCTAATATCTGAGATTTTCCAATGTACCAGCTGAATGAGAGCCCCTAGGGAAATAAATCCCGTACGCATTAATGCGGGTAATTTTCAGTGATTTCAGTATTTTCCGTGCAAACAAATATTCTTTGTGCACGTTTGTTTCTTTGAACCAAAAAAAAAAACAAAACACTTTTCTGCTTCTAAACAGACTGCATTTAAATTTTGTTGTATGAACAAATTCCATCATCCCTTATTTTAGTAGTTCTCCATTAAATTTTTGCTGTGACCACACATGGGAAATGCTTTATTAAAGCTTCCTGCTACATCATTGTAGGGAGGGAATGCATGGTGAACCAAACAGTTCTTCTTCCACTACCAAGTGTTTTGGGTTTGTTTGTGTTAGACTAGAAATGAATTAGTGGGTCAGATAAAAGCTTATGTGAAGTGTTTTTTTGGTTTTGATATTTAATAGTCTAAACACAAACATTCCTACACAGATCTGGATGTCTGAAGTATAAAAATGGAGCAGCAGTCCTGGTAAACTAAATTCTGGAATCCAAATATTTGTTCCAGACAGTAATTTAAACTTATGTGAAAGTGCCAATAAGTCAGTTGCACTTTGCAAGCTTTGCGCACAAAGTTAGAGACACAAAGTAAAACTGATGTGATGTTTGGTGGTTTATCTGTTCCATAAATCCTGTTAATCGCTGTTGGGTTTAAGTAGCTCAGTGCTGTGCCAGGGGTGTGAAAGATTGAGCAGAGAGATGGCCAGATCTGAGAACCGTCTCAACAAAAGCAAATTAATGTTCAGGGGTGATGGTTTTACATCAAGAACAGGAAAACAGGGGAGGCAGAAATCTTTACTTTAGCCAGAAGCCTTGTAATGATCAATTTGGGCTTGTGATAAGAGAAAAGAGCTTCAAAACATCGTTCCAATATAAACTGTTACTTGAATTTTTTGAAGTTTAAATTAAACATGTAATAAAAAAAAGGTTAAACTAATAAATCCTAAACTTTAGGAGGCAAATTTTTCCTAACCATATGTTGGAGAGGGCAGCAGTGATCACTTTCTTCTGTTTGGTACTAGAATATTTTTATGGTAATTAGACTTAAGGTTATTTTTTTCTCCTAGACAGGTTTGCATAATGTGTTTAGAAGAGGCTGATTAAGCTAACACCATTAGCCTTGGACTGGGAAAACTTCATTCTTTCCTTCCTTTCTCCCCCTGTTTTCAGAGTGCTACTTAAGATGGAATTTAATGCAAATGTGTCTGAAATAGATTTGCAGTGTGTGCAAAATACTTATTTTATGGTAGGTACAAAGTAAGGTGTCACCAGCTCTAGGAGCTCTAAGAAAGTGTGTGATCAGTCTGTCAAAAGTTATTTTAAAAGTAAAAAATAAGGATTGCACAAGATGAGGGTTATTCTTGTATATAAACTTAAATAAAAGTAGATCATTTAATGTATTTGTTAGCTTCTTCCTTTTTTTTTTTTTTTTAATAATTGTTCCAGAATTGTAATTTATAGTATAACTCTTTCCTCATGGACCCATATTTCAATGTTTTGGGTACCTAAACCACTAATGCTAAAGCAAGACAATAAAATTCCAGATGCAGGAGCCTGAAGTGGAGCAGGAAGGGAAACCCAAACCCAGACAATATATATTATTCAGTAACTTGCAGTCTTATTTGTTTGTTTGTGTTAAACATGACTCTTTTTAAATAAAAGTCATTACAGGATTTTTCTTACAACTTCTGTGGAATGTCCCACCATTAATTTAATTCCATTAAATGTGGAATCCATTGGAGAAAATACTTTAAGATGCTTACATAAATAACTTTATATAGGGAGGACAAGCCTTTCTTATGTGAATACAGCATGTCAGGAAAATCAAGCAAAACACAAGAAAAAACAGGTTAAAGTGTTTTTTCCCTTTTCTCCTTTGTGTCTGATTGTTCTTCAAAGCCTTGTTAGCAAGAAAAATATAAAATACCATCTGACACTCGGATTTCTCCTCTATTTCTTCCTCCCCTTCCAGCTTTGTGATCATGTGTGTGGTCACAAGCATGGAATATATTGGTGCCTCTGAGGGAATGGCCGTGCCTGTTAATCACAGGCCACAGAGGGTACGAGTGACACACAGGAATTAACAAATCATGGATGAGTTGCTATGCGCATAAATGATAAATCATTAACACAGAAAATGAAGTTTAGCTTTTCTTGCTTTAAAAGCTGTGAGTCTGGAGTTGCTTTAGCAGATTTAGCTCAGCTTGATAATGTGTTGTCCAGATTCACGCTGTCAGTTTTGATTACCTTTTTTTCATGTGCCATGGGTTTGCTTTGATCATAAATATTTTATTACAGTTTTGCCATGTTTCTAGAGCAGTGAACTATTCCAATGCTCTTCATCTGGTGTGTTCTCGTGCGTTTTCTTGTTGTCTCCCTCTGCCAAGTACAAAATATTGGGAATGTTGTTAATTCTGATGGGAATATCTTGCAAAGGCCTTGTAGTGTTCTGTACACTGGCCATGGTGTGGTTCATCGTGTGCTACTCAGGGGAGGGGTTTTTATAAGGAGTTTAAAAAGGGTTTAATAAGAATTTGATGCAGATAGTGACTGAAACTCCTTGAGAACCGAGCATCTCGCTCCTTCGGGGTTCTGCAAATGTTGATCTGTGTCACAACTATTCGGTGTTTGCAGTGAAAGGCTTCTAAATGGAGACAGTCTCATCCAGAAAAGTCCCGGAGGATGTAGGTTGTGGAGCGCAGAATTCCCTCTGGCATCAGCATGGCTGTCGGCTGAAGTTGTGTAACTCGGTTTGAGGAGTCTGAGAGGGTCTGGGGGGTCCTGCCCAGCTCTGGGGGGGTCCTGGTGCACCAGTGGGGCTTTCTGTTGAAGGAAGTCAGAGCTTAAAAAACAGACTTCCTCAGAGACGAGGAAACTAAACTCTCAGTACAGGCCAGATCTGCCGTGAACAGTCAAATATTTGTAAAGAACATTATTTACCAATTATTTTTATTATTATTTTTGGCTTAAGGGTGATGTTGACGTATTTTAAGGCATCATCGTAGCTGTGTGCTGCAGGGCCACAGGGGTACAAAACCACTGCCTGAGCACAGGGTATCCTGTGTTAGGATGGATATTTATTTGATGCTTTTTTTTAAAAAAAAAGGTACCTAAGACAATATTATCCCTCTTACAGCTTGTATTTGGTAAGTATTTATTTGTAAGTTGGTAACTCTTAAGTTAAACTGAATATATGTATAATACTATATATATAACAGTGTGTGTATATACATATATATATAGTGTTATATATATACTGTGTTAATATATAGTATTTTATATATATAGTGTTATATATAGTGTTATATACATATTCACTGTTATATAGTATTTTATATATACTGTACATAATACACATATATAGTATATATAACACTGTATATAAACCATTAAATATATATACATATAGTGTTTTATATACATATATATACTGTTTAGCAGCTTTACACTTACTATGTGCTTTAAGTTTATCATTGAATATTCACATTTATTTTGACACGGGATGCTTAATTTTCTTCCTTAGTTTTTTTTACCTAAATGTTAGGATGGTCAAGAACTGATTCACCAGCTCTAGTGCGTTTGCATAACTCCCATCCTGCTGTGTTTTTAATTTTTTTCATGGTGCAGCTTGGCCAACTTGACTGCATTTCTTCAGTTCTCTTTGCAGGAGGCCGAGGAAGAGGAGCTCGAGTCAAGTGAGGATTTCTTGGTGGTTGCGTGGGGGATTACAAAGCTGCATCACATGTGCTCTTCCTAAGTCGTCTTGATCCGTCTGCCCCTAATCTGATTTTAAGTCTGGGCCAGTAGGCACAGATGAGGGTGTAGATTTGGACCTGGGTTTGGCATCGGCCTGAGCGGGCAGTGCTCCTACCTCGCTGTGGGACAGCGGCTAATTAAACCCACGTGTCTTTATTTTAACAGTTCCATCTCTCTGGTCTGTCTTTGGTGATTCCTCCCTGCTTTTCCATAGTGTAAATGACCCAATCCGACCCAAATCTTGGCCTCCTTGTTTCAGTTTGGATTAACATAGCCTGTGATCAGAGACCACGGAATCACAGAATGGGTTGGGTTGGAAGGGACCTTAAAGACCATCTCGTTCCACTCCCTGCCCCGTGCAGGGACACCTTCCACGAGGCCGGGTTGCTCCAAGCCCCGTCCAACCCAGCCCCAGGGATGGGGAAGCCACAGCTTCTCTGGGAAACCTGTCATTCAAGACGCTGATATTTTTTTTTGCCTTCTAGACTATTTTCTTCAGAAGGTTCCTGCTCCAGATCGCTTTGGGTTTAGATTGCATCACTTGAAATAAAACTGGCTTATTTTATTTTACAAGCAGCACCTTCGGAAAATCAGAGGGAGGAGAGTGTTCCTGAGAAACTGGCTACTGGAATGCCTTATTTTAGTCCATAGTAGGAACTAGACATTTTCCTAATGCAAGGGCTGGTTCAGCTGGTTCAGTGTTGTAATAAATCACATTGGATATATTGGATGCAGCTGGAAGTTAGACTAGAGATGCTCTCTGGATCTGGCTAACTGCAGCAATTATTGTTTTCTCTTTTTTTATTAGCATTTTTAAAAACCTTCATTTGATGGCTGAATAATTCATGTTACTGTTCAGCTTGTGGGGCAAAAGGCAGAAGAATGAGTAGGAATAATTTCCAGCCAAGTAAAAATTCTTCTAAATAGTTTTTTCTTTTTTATTAAAAAAAGCAGAATTTAAAATTTCTTTTTAAATACAGTAAAACTTAGATATTTTTCACTGAAGTATATTTGTTGCTTTGGTTTAGTCTGTCAGCAGCTTGTCCTCTATCTTCTAATACTTGCAGAATTTTCAGTTCACGTTCTTGTTCACCAAAACCCAGAACTGCTTTCAAGGGGACTATAACTGTTTTAACATGTAGATTTTTTATTTTGAGTGGTCAGCGGTGGATGATGTTGCTGTCGTTGGCTCCAAAAAATAAGTTAGATTGTTGTGTGCTGTGAGTTCTGTGTTCATTTGCAAGCAGCTTTCATTAAAGAAAAAAAGAAAAGGAAAAAAAAAAAAGTCAATAATTTGTTTTCCTCTTAGAGTCGTTTGTTTCTGGAAGACGCAGAAGATGAGTGGCTCGATAAAATGGTGTTGACAAGTTCAGCTGTTAATAATATTATCTTTAAACAGTATTTTAAACTTTTTTTTAGTATCTGTCTGTAGAAAATTATTATAATAAAGCTACATATCCTGCGGGCGAGTTCTGGAAAAAAGATTATTCTCATTCCCATGGACACAGTCTCAGCTGACATCAATCAGATGGGGAATGTGTGATGGTTAGGACTGGATTTCGACAAAATAATAATAATAATAATAATAATAATAATAATAATTAGATTGGCAGGTGGTTCACATTAGTGCTATAGGTTTGGATCCTGGATTACTTAGGTAGGCAGGAGACACTGTATCCAATTCCATAAAGGCAGAGTACAGAGTAGTGAGCTGGAGGTCGGGCGCGTTTCCGTGTGGAGTTCCGTTTGGGATGGGGACGTTGCTGCTGTTCTCCAGCTGGCAGTGAGAGGGGAAACACTGGGAAGACATTGGAGATGATGAAATGAGGACAAGGGGATCCACAGCAAGGCTGTCGTCTTTTAGCTCCTCCCAAAGATTCCCTACAACAAAACAAAACACGCTGATTAATGGGTTGATCCATATTTCTTCATATTATATCTCCGTATAGTTCTATATATTCAATTTTTTAAACACTGTGTTGCGGGAGATGCTGGTAATTAAACAGCTGTGTGTGCTTTACGTGTAGGTGCTCTTAAACCCTTGGGACTGAGGAAGAAAAAAGGCTGTTTAGGTAGTTTTTTATTTGTCTGTCTCCATAATAAATTCAAATTTGGGAGAAAACAGCATATACTTAAGAAAATTTTTTCACTTGATAATTTGCAGTATTCTGTTAGAAATATATATTTATGAAGAATAACTTCTACTTTTTAAAGAAAAACATTTATTTTGGATAAGGAAGGTGCCTGTCATCTCTATAACACATGGAAGATATGGGATCATATCACTTTTTCTAGAAGTAGTGTGCAGGCCTTATCTTAAGTTTTAGGGTCTCTGATTAGGGATTCAATCATTTTATAAAGAAAGAAAGAAAAAAGCATAGATAAGGTTAAATAATTTAAGATAAAGGGCTAGGCCAGAGGGAAGGTGGAGTGGTACTGATGAAGCGCAGAGAATATTCACATTACCAGAGCATGTGCTTCAGATTAATTGAATAAAATGGAAAGAGGTCCCAGGAAATGAGTGGAATGTGGTGTCAATCTCAGTAAAACAATCTGGGCATGGCAAGACTGGGAGATATTTGTGACAGTGCAATGAATGGCACTGGCACTCGCTGAGTCATGTAGATTATTAAAACTGCATTTTTTTGCTCTGTCTTTTAGGTCGATTTATGTAACCACTTTTTGTTTGTGCAGGAAGGAAATTCTGGCATGTTATTCGGTGCAACAGGAGCTTTATAATTTGGAACCCACAGGATTTATATATATGTGTATATATAAATGGATATATATTTATTGTAAATTTACATATATATTTACATATATGTGCACACACTTATAATGTGTGTATATGTATATATAGAAATACACGGTGGGGTTTTTTCTTGGTTTTATGTGAAAAGCTGTGTTCTTAATGTTCGAAATCCCATCCAGCCAAAATGATTCAATTATTTAATATATAAAAAATTACTGTCAGCATTACATGATTAAGTATATGAGAGTACATCTCAGGAAATATAATTGCTCAGGGCACAAGTCATCTGATGCCTCAGGAAGGGGGAAATAACATTTGTTGGAGCAGAAATGTGGAAAGTGAATAAATATTGACGAAAGGAGGTTAACCTGTTAATTTGATAAACGTTATTTCTCTTATTTCCCTTCACATGACGATTCTCTTGTAAGATTTGCACTAAATAGTTGTGCTTGGGTCGTTTCCAGTGGAATATATATCTGAATTTAAAAAATACATTCTAAATACTGTATTGCAATACTTAATATTGGCAATTGTAGCCAAGAGGAAGAATGTTTTTTAAACTCTGGATGTGAATAGGTGGCTTTCTTGGGAAACTTTTTGAGGATTTAATGCAATATTGCATGTTGCATATGTAATGCAACCTAGTTAAGGTGGTTTTTGTAGCAGGGGCAAGAAGAAGTAGTTAAAAAAGAAGGTCACGATGGGTTGGGATGTGATGGGAGGTGGTGGGATGGGGTGTGATAAGCCTGACTCTACAGGACAAAGACACGTTAGATACCAACCTTGGAGATCAAAATCAGTCAGGGATGGATTAAGAGCATCGATGTCGTTGCTGAGGTCTCCCTCCGGCATGAGCGTGTCCTGCACTGTCCTGGCTGTGGAATGCTCCGGCAGCATCTTCATCCCACAGTTTGGGGGGGTCTGCGCCGGCAGCGGGGAGTCCTGAGTGATGCTGGGCTGAGTTCGGAGCTCGCTTTGAGCCTCCCCAGCAGAGAACAGGCTCTGAGGGTCCGGTGCCTGTTGCATCAGCGCGTTCGGGATTTGGGGGAAGCCCTGCGGGGATGTGTAGCACGGAGGCTGCTGCCCCCCCAGTAAATTGGGTAAAGCGTTCTTGGCGTGCAGAGCTCCCGAGGCGTGGATGCTGTGTAATGGCTGTGGGATGCCGGAGGAGAGGGAGGGCTCGCATAAGGAATGGGATTGGGCTGCCATCTGCCTGGAAAGGGAGGCACCTGCAACGCCCGTCGGGCTGCAGGACATGAGGGAAGATCTCAGCTTCTCGCTTTTGTCGCCTATCAGGGTGTCAAGTTCTTCTGGAAAACAAGAAAAAAGATCCATGACTGACTTATCCCTTGATCTTCGTAGGTTGCAGCAGGAATTCTAGCGTTACTCAGCACGACAAACAAGAGCACTAGCTCACATGTATGATAAGAACTCCAAAGGCTGAAACGTTTTCCTAAATTGTCGTTGCCAAGTGAGTATATAATAAATTCCGGTTTTGTGTTTAAAGGTTGGATACTTATAGATGAATTTCAGATTTTATTCGATAGTACTTATTTCAGTGTTGTTTTTATGACAGAGTCACAGAATGGTTTGGGTTAGAAGGGACCTTAAAGATCATTTCGTTTCAACCTCCTGCCACGGGCAGGGACACCTTCCACTAGACCAAGTTGCTCCAAGCCCCATCCAGCCTTTTATCTTAAAGCTTAGTGAGATGTCAAGAGAGAATATTTTCTTGGTGGAGCTTCTTTCCTTACTTGGAAATTCCTACAAAACCAGGTCTTGTTTAATTCTGCTTTTTAATTTTTGTTTTCTTGCTTTGCCAATCATCTCATAACCAGGAAAAATCCTTAAATGCTTTCCCAAGTCACGTAGTAATTCTCATATACAACTTGGTGCGTGTTAGAAAGAAAAGTTCTGGGCAGAACTGTTTGAGAACCAACACATTACTGACCTGGCTTTGCCATACTCTTCCTTACAGCCACTGGGTCTTTCCTCTTCCATTTCTGTAGCTCCTCCTGCATCTTATCGATCTTGGCTGGGTTCAGAGCCCACAAACAGCCTTTCCGAGAAGAATTTCCTGACTTGTTTTCAACTTTCTCGAAGCATTTGTTCAAAGATAAGTTGTGGCGCACGGAATTCTTCCAGCCATCTGGAGCTGTCTGGAGAAACAAATCCAGCGTAAGAATGGGACTTCAAAAAAAAAAAAAAAAGGCAAATAAATACGTATTTCTCTGTTTTGACTGGTTGTAAGAAAGACTGTTTAGTTTGTACCTTCTGCCATGAGAAACTTGTACGTTAGAAGGAAGCCACAAAAATATTACAGTCACGTTGTGTGGGAAGAGAGGGATCAGATAAAACAGTAACTGATCTTCTAAGCCAAAAGGTTGTCAGAGGCCTGCTGGATTTTTAAGAGTGAATTTGAACATAACAGGAATTAAGCGTCTAAAGAAATATATTCCAGAGCTGTGAGCTAACAGGAGTTCTATCGGAATCTATTTTGGGACACCAAGAAATATTTCAAACACTTAATTAAAGCACTACGTGCCATCTGGCGTTGAATTCAGTGTCCAGGCAGACTTCAAAAGAATTTATCATGCTCCTGTAGGTGTAACTTTGTGTGCTGGCCAATTACATAACCAAATGGTTTAATCACAAGCCCTACAGATGAGATACAGGTTTCCACATCTGATCACTGCATCTCTGCGCTTTGCATTTTATTTTTAATTCAGCCGTGGCAGCTGGAAGGTTCTTTAAACCGACTCATTAAAATCATTATTTTCTTGTTTCCAAAAAAAACAAATCCTCATCTCTGTGTCATAAGAGTTGAAAGAAATTAATCAACTCTCTGAAAGGTGGGTGAAGTTGTCTCTGTCTATTGATTCATAGTCGTAGATGCAAAATATTTGTCATCATAACTGTTTATATCAACCAGAGAATTGTTGAACAGAGAGCACAAGAAACAAACATGGGTTTCCATAGTCTTTTTTAAAATGTTAAAAATGAAAATTCCCCCTTTAGGTGCATTAAATTTTCTATGCATTCTTATGCTTTATTAGTAGGGATCCATCTTGCATAGAAAATCAGATTTTGGATAGTTTGATAGTTTCTTTAATTATTGCCCAGTACAAGAAACTTCCTCTAAGACTATCCTTTATAAATGGAGTTGTGTCCATTTTTGCTTTCACATGACACACTGTGAACTTTTGAACGTACTTTGATAGAAGTTCTGAAAGAATTTTATTTTCTTACCTACTTTTATCAGGAATGTAAAGTCTGTTCTTCTGTAGCTTGTGAGTTAAGCTTAACTATCATGTGAGTTAAGGCATTAAAAGCCTTATTGAAGGGCTGAGGGTCAAATTTAATATTGTTTTCTTCATTAAAAAAAAAAAGGTGTGGAATTAAATATGTGTTATATACGAAAAGAGAAACTATTCTCCTTTCATAGCAGCACAGTTTCTACCCTTCTGGCCCACCTGATGTCAGCATTTCACTATTCTGTCTCACAGGGGAGACAATATAAATTGTATTTAAAAAAAAAAAAAGAAAAAAGAAAACAAACTCAAAACCTTTAAAACCCTTTCTGCCACGGGGTCATACTAAACCTGATGAATCAGTTTTTCTCCCTTGCAAACCATATTCAAGTTGTTTTCTGGCAATTCCAAAAGTGAATAGAACTGTTCCTCCCAGGTAAATTGTGTGTTTCGCTACTGAATAAGCTGACCTGAAAGAATATTCATGTTTCTTGCCCTGCACACGAGGCTACACACACCTCCGTCTGTATCTAGACGGGATAATTAGTGTTTCTGCTAAGATGGGAGCGGCACGGGTTTCTCAGAGGTTTCCAGAACATGTGGGGGTGTAAACTGGGAGATGGTTTTAGAAACGTAAGAGCAAAAAGTACACGGATTGATTTTGGAGGCTGCTGCCAGGAGCCCGACAGGTTCTTGCATTAAACTGGGCATTGCTGAGCTGAGAAAAGTAGTCATTTATCCAGACAAGGCTTGAAGGAACACTCAGTGTGTTCGTGTTACGACTCTGACACCGCTTTTTTAAGTGAATGTGATTGTTAATGAGTGAGCTTTGGTTACTGAAGTTGCTCCTGTGTAGTTCAAATCTTGTTGCTATGGCTCAGTTTTGACGTTGCTGCATCTCAGCATAGTGTGAAGCTGTGGAATCATCAAATTATAGAATCACAGAGTCATTAAGGTTAGAAAAACCCCCCTAAGATCATTGAGTCCAACCATTAACCCAACACTGCCAAGGCTACCACTAACCCAGGTCCCCAAGTGCCACATCCACAATGCTTGAATACTTGCTGCTCTAAGTTCCATCAGACCACAGACCTTTCTGGCCTCCTGGACCACTGGCACTAACTCCAGTTAACAAGATTAAAGCTTTCTGTTAGACCCACTAATCACTATAAAGAAAAAAAAAAAAGAGTGACAAGCAAAAAACATTTTTGTCCAGCCCCATGGATCCTGACCAGCTCTTGAAGTTTAAAGAGTTCAGTGATCTTGCAAAACCCTTTCTCTTTAAATCTAGGTCTCAAGAGAAGGGAGAGGTACATCAAAGGGTAATTCAACTTTAGCTGTGTAGATGTTTTTTTTAGGACGTAGGAGTTGGATTGCTCTGTTTCAACTAGAAATGAAATTGTTGCATCATAGAAACTAAATTTGCTGCGGCAGCGAATACAAGTTAATTTGACTCGGCTTGTATCATCTAATGTCTCCCAGCAAGATTCTGTGTACACTTGCACTCTCTTTCTCTCCAACTTAAACTGCTTCCCCTCTCCATGTTGTATCCTGCTAGTTAGTGAGTGCTGGTAGCAACAACAAAATGTTCTTTGCTGTTTTTTACATTTGCCATATATTGATAATTCTGTGGGCTGCTGTAAAGGCCAGAGGTAGACAGGGCTTATTGCCTGTAAGTGTAATATTTGATTTCTTATTCTCCCCTGGTCATTTTAAGGATGATACAGTCAAATGCTTTTGACTGTATTTGTAAGTAAAATGCAAAAATAAAGCTCTCATAAAATAGTGAATGTTCCTTTTGCAGCCCCCGTACCAAGTAGTACCCCCTGCACGACTCTTTCTCTGTAATCCATATAACAAGAGCAACCTCATTCTCATCTACTTTAAAATGAACTAAGAAAAAGACATGAAGCTCTGAAAAACCACGAAGGACCAGGATGGTGGCACCTGGCAGAGCCACAGTCCTGAGTCTGAGGGATTCTGTCCATGTGGGCAGCAGCAGCAGCATTTTGCTTGAAGCTGCTGATTAATTTTTATAATCAATTATGTTGTAAGGCAACGGAGAACTAATTTCAGTTTGGTCTGATGAATAAACATGAACATGCCTGTAAAAATTATTAATAATATTCCCATCTCTCTGCTTGAAACTTGCTGTTTTTCTGTGGATTCCACTGGGATTGAGCACTTCCGATTTCTGATGCTAGTTGTCCTTATTTTTTCTCCCTTCTTTTGCTTGTAACAAATGATGGAGTTGTTAGTGATTCTTTTGTGAGGAAATCTGGGAATACAGAAGTATGATGGATCCTGACAGTTCTTCCCCCATCATAATGTGTATTTTTCTCTGATTACTGACAGATTCAACCTTGGTATCTTTTTTTGTGTGCACAATTTTCCTCAGTTAGTGTCCAAAACCATTGCAAAATCGTATCAGAACATCTACTTTTAGCTGTTCTCAGTGTTCTTATTGTAAGTGTTCGAATTGCCTTGCTTTAGCTGTTTCAAATTTGGTTGAATTGCTGCAGGGCTGTTTACAAGAGGAAACAGGACAGACTCACTTGCTTTATTTTCATTTTTGGGCCTTGCTAACAGCTGAGGTCACCTGCTCCGGACTTCAGCAAGATGGCTTTGAAGAATCAGCAGAAATAAAGCTCCATGTAGATCAGCAGTTAATGATTCCATTACAGCTCTTTTAAAAAAATCTCAGCTAATCCTGCTGCCCTTGGATCATTTGCTGACCGAGCACTTTCCGCTCGCACTCCAAGCGCGAGGAACCATTCCCTTATAGCAAGGATTTAAATTTCAATAGTGCTGCTGCAAACCATACACCCTTCCCTTCCCCAACGTCACGGTGTAATTATGAGCTTAGAACCATTTATCATGTATTAGACTTTTCTTGGTACGGGCCATGCAAGTGATGCTGTTGCCCAAGACGGATATCCCAGCTCCAGAACGCAGTGAGATAACCTGGAACCTCCGCTTCCAGGCCAGTCTGGAGGTGCTGCTGATGGCAGAGGAAGCTACAAGACCAGTTCTGCCCGTATTTGAGATCTGAGAGGAAGGAGTGAATGGGTTTTTAAAATTATTTACCCTTTTTATGAGTTGTTAGTGAGGAATGGCCACTCTTATACACCCAGAATCACAGCTGGAGCAGTTCTGAATATCTTTTTGAGTTAAAGACTACCACGTTTCTTCTTGCATGTAAAATGCTGGGCAGTTTTTGATCATGAATGTATATAGCGTGTGTCATTGATTTGATATTAATCTCCTAAGAAATTATCCCTTTTCATAGCTGGAATCCCGTCCCTTATTCCCTCTACTGACAGGTAAGCTCAGAGGGAGACTCCCCCCCTCCACTCCCGGTGGAACTCACCTTAAAATAAGGAAAGTGTTCCGTCATGAAATTGTAAATCTCACTGACTGGCAAACTCCCTGTCTTGCTGTTTTTGAGAGCCATGAAGATCAGGATGCTTCAGGGAGAGAAAGAAAAGCGTTTTAGCCTCTTCTGCTTGACTCCTCAGAACCAAAAATAGATTATTTTCCAAATTGGGTGTAATTACTACGACTTTCACTGCCATAGCATGAGTACAGTGATGCTTAAAATTTCCACTCAGTTGTTTATAACAATCTCCTTACGCTGTGTGACTCCTACGGGCAATTCTCAAAGCTCATATAGAAGTTCTAACGTGGGTTTCAAATAAAGGAAGTGAAATCAAGACCTTCAAATCCTGCTGGTGGGTGTTTATCTAAGGTTGTGTCTGAAAGCTTAGACTGGTGAAGGCCACAAAGAGTATCAAGCTGACAGTGACAGAGGGGTAATTAAAATTTAATTGTCTGACATATCTCGTATGTTGTCTAGGCATTTCCCTGCCTTAATAACTGGAAAAAAGTAGTTTTAGTACCTTTAGAAAGGCAACTAAGTGGGGTCAGTCTTGTGCAGACGACATTTGTTAAATTTTGCATTAAAGAAACATTTAGAGGGTTTTTTTTGGGGTGGGGGAGTGATCAAGACAATGCTTTGCAACATCTAATTTCTCTGTGCCTTGGCCCCAGAGCCTGGAACATCTCGATTCGTCCGAACAGGACAGAACACACCGGGAACAAGACAAATAAGAATAAGAGCGTGTTATTGCAAACGATGCTGGAACCAGGCCATGGATAAACAGTGCATTTCCTGTAACATTAGGGCTTGAAAAAATATTGTATTACCTGTAGGAGTAGATGGGCTTGGGAAACAGAGGCTGCTGGGATTCTTGACTGCTCTGAGGAGCGATTCTTTGGTAAGGGTAGTGTGAAGAAGCAATGTAAGTCACAGGGTAGCTGCCTCCTGAGGGATACTGATGGGACAAGAGAGATGTTATTCGGCTTAGCAACAGGCTCCCAAAATATGTCCTAATAACAGTATTAAACCATATACTTCTGAGGATATTGTGTGGGGGAAAAAAAGTACTTTCTTCTTTATTGCCTGTTGTGCTACTGAGTTCTTGTGAAAAATGTAAGGAACTGTACCCTATTAGTAGTCTCCAGATAACTCCTAATTTTATAGAGCTAAAGCATGTCTCCCTTCAACTATCTCTTTTGAAGTTGAAGTATCTCAGTCTGCTCAGCCTCCCCTGAACATGCAGACAAGTAAATTAATGGTGTAGTCGTATTTGCATAAAAAAACCCCAAAACCACCAGAGTAAAACACTTCAAACAATGTGCACCATAGAAAAATGAGCCCATCAAGTAAAGCTGCTAAAAATATGGGAAGAAACACTGAAGTTTTGACTGAGCCCTGTTTGATTTTCTGTGCTATTTTGTTGTTGTTTTATTTTTTAGGCGCAGAGGGATACAGCAAAGTAAAAATCTTAAGTGTATAACATCTAATCCCAAGGGAATAGCACCCCAAAATCTCTGTTAAAATTGCTGTTATTATGCAAGGCAGGGATAAACCTGGCAAACAACCACCAAAACTTCAGTGGATGCATCAGAATACATATAAAATGAATGTATTATTATAGAATAAGTTAGTAAGATCATTCCAGGGGTCAGGAGAGCGGCATATGAGACATTTTTGAGGTTGTTCCTTATTGCCTGTCTCATGCTGAAGCTGTTGGGCTACTCCCTGTCTGTTCCCTCACAGTTAATGCCGAGGAAGAGGCCAGGAGTTTATGTGCTATTAGTCACCACCTCAAGTGACTCTTTTTTTTCCCCCGCCTCATTTTCTGCATCAGAAAGCTAAAAAGAATAGCCAGGACCCCTAAAATCAGGCGTTATTTATGCCACCCTCACCCCTCCCTGGGAACAGCAGCAGAAGCTACTGAGATGCTGACCTATCTCTAAGATCTCTAAGCTTGTCCACCTCCCAGGACACACTGAAGAGATGGGATAGAAATATGCCAATGCCAAAAAGCAGGTGAGAGAGTGGAAATAATCCACGTAGATAGCCTGGATTGCACCACAATTTCTGTAGACTTGCTGTCAATTTTTTAACGCACCAGTCGGTCTTTTTCTTTTCCAAATATTCCGTGTTTTTCTTTCCCAAATTACAGCTTAAACCTGCTGGCAAGAGTCTTTCAAGAACAAAGGAGCACTACCCTGCTCAGGTAAGATAGCATCAGTTGGCTCTCCGGGAGGCAAAAGCTCCTGCTGAACTGGGAGCTGCCTGTGAGGGGAATTTCTGCCTCTTACAGATGAACCTTTCCAGATGCCAGGGTGAGGGCACGGCCAAAATTAGGAGTCATGTCACATGCTATTAAAAAAAAATCTACCTTCCTGCCTTCCCTGGTGCTCAAAGGTTCCTGAGCCCTGTTCTGGTGTTTTACTGCTCAGCTCCAGCAGTTCTGTGTCATGAGGTTTGTGTGGTTCCTCTGAAAAATTATAATGTAGCTCTTGAGACTTGTTGGGAAAAATCCCTTGTTAATTAGTTTATACACCTTCTTAGTTTCTTATTGTAATCCTGTTTTTTGGATTAAAAAAAAAAGCTTCATTTGCTCTTGGTCTTTGTCCCCTTAAAGCACATTTGAGGGGTTATCATGTGCTTGCAAAATATTCATAGTTTATTTATTTATTCTGGATTTTTAATAATTCATTTCAGTTTCTCTGTAATTTTATTCTCATTGCTGGAGTTTTATTGCCTCTTTGCTTTTATCTTTCTAACACTGAACTGCCTGAAATGGAATGTGGAAAGCCAGACTGAATATACTAAGTTGCTTGCATGGTGAAAGAAATGAAATGTACATAATTAATTAATATGTTTGAACTAAATATTAGGCAAAAATAGAGTCTCCAGAGCATCTGTGAACTAATTTCCATGTGCAGTTCTGTGCCTCCTGCTTTGTCTGTTGGGTGTAGATTTTTCACCAGAGTGGAAAACCGGGCAATTCCTACAATAATTCTGATTTTATGGGTTTTGGTGGCTCTTTGAAAGGAAAGAATACTAAGATGAGACTGGTTTTGATGTCCTCATGAAAGGCAAGACCTGGGTGTTTTAAGGATTATTTCTGTTTTATTGGTTTCATTAGTCCTTTTTGAGGGAGCAGAGGCCGGGGAATGGTCTGGAATGACAGGCTCGAGCTGGTTTTACAGTGGCACAACTGGCATGAAAGGTGTCCGTGTTTTATGGTGGGTGGGTGAGTGACTCCACTCGGTGTCTGCTACTCCATTCGGGTCAATAACGAGTAATTCTTCCCGTGACTCATCATTTGTGTTGTGTCCAGCAAAGGGGAAGGTGAGGCCGCTTTATCATTCGGGCAAAATTAATGAAGGGGTTGATCTCTCCCATCCCTCTGAACGAAAACTGAGGTGTAGTTTGAACATCCTTCACTTCAGGCTAAAGGGCCCGTTCTCTGGAGTGTAACTTCCACGGGGATTTAACTCGCACTGCTCCATTCCAATTTGAAACGTAAAGCATTAATCATGGAGCTGCTTCATGCAGGAGATGTTATTCCACTCCTTCTCAGTCTTATATCCCACGTTCTTTCATTTTCCAGTATCTGATTGCGGCGCAGCGACAGCAATTCTACCCGTTGGGACTTTGGCTGCTTTCTACTTATTGTTGGTTTGGGTTTTTTTTTCTCTCTGAGTAGTAGAACACGTCGCCAGATTTTTACTATGGTAACATTCAGAAGCACAAGTATTGGGAAGTCTAACAGAAACCTGCTTGCACGTAAGAGATCTGTCACCGTGCCAGCTCGCAGGTGGATGGAAGACTTTCCTCTTACTGCCTGTTGTATCTTGCCTGGTGGCTCCCAGAAGGTGTACTTCAGCTTTAATTTTGGAGGTTTTTTTGAATGTGGTTAGTGCCAATGTATAGTAACAGCACTGGTATCGCATCAGAGGGGACAGGGGAAGGGTGCCTGCTTCAGAATGAATAAAGAAATCAAAAATATCCAATGCATTCACAAGCCAAGTGGAGTTTCTGCTAAAGCAGCACACAGAAATGGCATTTATATGGTGAGCGAGATGTAGGGTGCTGTGTCATATCCCCAATGTCTGTCCTGCAATCTCAGTGGGGAATAGTTTATATTTGCAGCAGGGCTTTTTTTGCAAGTTAATCCTTCATCTGGGTCCACTTTCTTCTAAAATAACAGTAATCAAATCAGTGGATTTGTAAGTTAGGACGGTAGTGTAATATCACCTTTCCTTCTGTTCTATTTTAATTTTATTATCACCTTTTATCACTTCTATTGAGTTTTGGGCTATCAAGCAAAAAACCACAAGTTAATTAATTACGGTGGTGTTGATAAGAATTTAAAGATAATTGCCTTTTTGCCACTTGATTGGGAAAAATAAGGTTCAGTAAATTCTGGCTAGAGGAATGTCAGTGTGGTAGGTAAAAGAAAAAAGCCAGGAGTGATGACTGTGTCAATGACTCAGACGTGTAACACCATACGAATTAACAACCCTAATGAAATATCACAGTGACCTGGGTTTTGTTTTCTTTGCCCAGTCTAAATCACTTCTCTGTCAGTCATATTTTTTACACTTTGAGCAAGTTGAATGAGATGGTAGAGCTTATGCCACGATATCTGTCATCAGCCACTGGGATCAAAGGAGATGTAGCTCAAGTTCAAGCTTTTATCCTAAAATATTTTATATATATATGAGTTTCCTGTAAGTTCCAATGGTTGAGCATTTTTGAGTTGTGCTGTCTTTGCATAGGGATTTCTACCTATAAATCTGAAAAATCCTTGTTACCTTCATTTCACCTCATTTTGTTTTTTTTTTTTTTACCTTGTTTTAAATAGGGTGTTTCAAGCACATTTTTATCTTGAAATAAACACAACTGAAAAAATTACTGAAAATTGTATACGTTTCTGGTAACTGAACATAAAACAGGAAAAATTCAAAGCATTGAACGGCACCTCCATTTATATCTAAAGGAAATTATTTTTAGTGTT
This sequence comes from Cephalopterus ornatus, assembly GCA_013396775.1. NCBI lineage: Eukaryota > Metazoa > Chordata > Aves > Passeriformes > Cotingidae > Cephalopterus > Cephalopterus ornatus. The sequence continues at coordinate 29,831 of VZRE01013707.1, read as the reverse complement.
AATAATATAGTTACACACAGAAGAACAACCTTAATATTGCGCATTCTCCTGCATCATCAGCATTACTGTCAATTATGATTCAGCTGAATAATCTTTCATTGGGGGTGATGCAAGAGGCAAAAGATTGTGAAAGAGATGTGTGTGCCATCAAGCACAAGGGGAGTCAACATCATTTTGCTGTTCAAATTTTACTTTAAGGTGTTTACCCATGTTTGATCTGAATTTTAAGTGTACAGTCACATATATTTAATTCTTTATTCTGAAGTTAAAGCACACTTAATTCCCTGGGGTCCTGAAATACCAACAGTTACGTGAATAATTTATCAGGCTTCAAAACCAGTTTTCTTGAGCACAATGGTGAAAATATGAATATGGAGTACCGAGATTGTTTATACATTCTTTTTCTTCTTTTTCTGAATGACCATTTTAAAATGCTGTGGTTCTTTTAAGATCTTATTCCCACAAATGTATATATATAAACATGGCCCCGAAAACCCACAGATTTAAAGGTATTATTTAATCTTTTTTTTTTAATATCGATATAAAAACTATTGTAGTATGAGAGTGCTAGAAATATAGGGATTTTGGTGCATGTATTACACTGACCTGATGGAAAGGGTGTGAGGGGCAATACATCTGCTGCACTTGGGGCTGGTAGCAATACAAACCAGGCTGCCCTTCCAGTGGGGATGTCCTAAGCTTCATGTCTGAATCCTGCTGGAAAATATTTAAGGAATGAGTTATTAGAGAAAACACCTTAATTTGAAATAGAATAATTCTGTTAGTCACTGTTCGGATTTGCCTTCATTATATTTGCATTTTTGGACTTAATTCTGTCACAGTTAAGTGTTACATAGAAGCTGTTTTATGTTCTAATAGTACAAACCAAGAATAGAGTAAGAATCTGGTTATTTCAAGAATTTAGTAGCTCTTATCCTTCTGCTTTAAAGCAAGGTCATAATGATCAGCTTTCATGGTATTTTAGTATGTCTAATAAATACTAATAAGTATAAAATTTTTTGTAGTATGTCTACTACATATTGTTATATTTAGTATTTTTATGGTATATTAGTAGGATCATGTGTTAGACTTGACTTGATATCCTGACTCCACATCCAGTATTAGTAAATACCTGTGTTTTTTTGATGACCATCAGATAAAGATTTACAGAAGTCTCAGCTTGCCAGAAGTGTGGAAGTGATTTAGGAGTTTGCTATCTGCTGCTGACAGAACCATGGGAGACACTGAGAGGCAGCCACTCTGCTCCTGAGCAGTTACACGGACTCGTAAAGGGCTCCCGCAGTGCCACCTTTACATTTTGCACATCTTGCAGCCCAGGGATTTGGGAAGACAATGGGAATTCTTTTTTTTTTTCATCAGCTGCTCACAGGTTTTGCATTAAACTCCTCTGACCCAGATGAGTGTTTATCCAGGAAATAAGAGATTTAGATCCATTTCCTCCTTAACCTGAATGGCTTCAATCCCCAGGTATGTTCCCTGACGACATCTCTCCATTCCCTGGTCTTAATCCAATTAAGAATTTTTTTCTTTAACCCTTTTTTCTTTTGGGAGCCCTCAAATTCTTCATCTCACAGCCATTTAGAACCAGCTTAGGGCCCTCTCCTGGCAGGTGGAGTCATTGTTTTTGGCTGCATTAGATGATGAAGATACACTTTACACCTTGGATCACAGCAGAGATACTGTGGAGATACTGGAGCGTAATTTAAATTGCTATTCAGGGATCTCTGCTGCCCTAAATAGACTCTTACATCTATCTAGTGTTGGAATTAGGTAACTTAGCACTTCACATATCATAAGCAGGTCTGATATTTAAATTTTGGTAGTACTGATATCTCAGAGTTTCTGCCCTATTTGCATCAAGAAAAGTGTAGGTCTGCTGAGAGGTTGTAACAAATCCGATATACCTCTTCATGCTTGAGAAATAGGGTTTTGTGAACTTTTGTATCTTGAAAATACCAGTTGATGGCAACTACTGTTGTCGGGAAGAACTTGGATATTTAGGATTCATGTATCACGTCGAATGGAAAATCATTTGACCTTGCACATCTTTCTGAGGATTGTTTTCCAGTAGGGAAAGGCCTTAAATTAGCGACTTGGACAAATGAATATGGATACGTTCAAATATGTTGCTCCTGAGCTCTAGCCTACAACTTGGCAGGAGACTAAATGACCGTGTAGTAAAGTTGAGATAAGACAATAATTTGAAAAGTATATTTTTGCCACGGAAAACAGGAAGAAGAACTATAAAAAAATACTGACCATGACTTGTGAGCTGTGATCCTGACCCGTGGTGTTGTACTGGAGGCTGTTACACCACGGTTGCTCCGTGGAGATGTCCGGGATGTGCGTGGGAAATGACTCTGACTCGTCAGGACCTGTAGATCCCGATAGACCCTCAAAACCATCGATGCTTCTATGATTTTTGAAGGGTGAAGCTTCTGGTGGGAGGGCTTGATGTGCTTCCTGGAAAACATCTTCGCTGATCTGCCTCTTGTAAGGGTGGAAGGGGTTTCTGCTGCTCTTGAGGAACCGGTCATAGTTTCCTACAGTATTTTCCTCGTAACTGTACCTCCTGAATTTTTCAGTACTGAAAGATGCCTTGAATTTGTTCTTGCCACAGTGAATTCCTTGGTTTGTAGGGTATCTCCCATGAATTTGATCCTGGGCTGGGGAAGCAGGGCTGGGGCTGTGAGAAGACTCTGAGCTCTTCCTTTCTGTCCTGACGTCTGACTCATATGGCTGGCAGCTGTAACTGAGATTATCCTGCAATGAAATATTGGCATTTATTCATTTAGGATTCATGTGAACAAATTTTTATTATTTTCATAATTTACCCTATATATTTATATAAAATATAAATATTTTAATTATATTAAGAGCACATCACTGATAAGTATAATATTATTAGTTCTAGTCTCCTCCAGGCAGAGAAGCCCTAAAAGATCTAAAGGATATTCTGATTGCTTGGTATCCAAAACTGTTCAACAGTTAATTAAGAAAAGTAAGGCCAGGTTGGATTGGGCTTTGAGCAGCCTCGGCTAGTGAGTGGCATCCCAGCTCAAGGCAGGGGGTTGGATAACCTTTAGGGTCTTTTCCAACCCAAACTGTCCGGTGATTCTATGAGAAAACTGAACTATCCTTGAAAAACAGGGAGTCTTAGGTAACCATTGACTAGCTGGTCTGACAATTCCAGAGAAAAATGATGTATGGTCAAGTGATGAAAGATTAAATGACAGGAATGTGATAAGTGCAAGTCTTGTCGTATGCAAGTTTAGTCAAATAAGCTTGATCTCATACTCTGATGGTGTTACACGCTGCCAGATACGTTGGTGGTTACATCACTTCCCTTCATTAAGGTGGCCACACTCATTCTGAGAGACAAGTCGGCTCTGGGCAGACGTTTTAACCTTCTGCCTGTCTCATCTCCTCCCCTCCCTTTTGCACTTTAGCAGAAAGAAAATAACAGCTCCTGAAGTGCTCTTTAATCTAAAGGAGAAAGGCTTGACAAGACCTGGTGTCTGGATCCTGCCACTGAAAATATGCATATTTGCCCTGACACCGAGGATGAGTAACTACTTGGATGCCTTTGAGAAGACGTGCGTCAGTCAAGAGCAGGTTGTTGTGCTCAGGGAAGGGGGAAATGGAATGTTGTGTGTTACACAGAAAGTCAGACCAGATTACTGAGTGCTCCCTTGGCTCCTTCCCCCTCCAAACGCGAGTTGCTTTTACAGTGTTTTAAGAGAACGACTTAAGGAAAATATATGCCTTTATGGAAGAACCAGCTTTCGAGAAGTCCCACAGGGAAGTCAGCATAAATCTGGTGCTTTCTGGATTTCTGCAGTGGAACATGGCACAGCTTTTCCAGCCATTTGCATGTGTGTTAAAGCCATCAATGCTTTGTTCCGTCATGGATCCCTGCAGAAAGCAAATCTGACCTCGTGGCACTTTCAGCTTCTCACATGAACACAAACTTGCTTAGCTTATAACTTCCTAATTCTTCCTTCCTTGCTCTCCTCTACAGTCCTAATACACTTGTTTATGATATCTTTTCTTAGATTAGAATTAAAAAATTCCTCCTCATATTTAGTTGCATTAAGCTGTATGAATGGCAGGACTGTCAATTCTGCACTTGGAATTTTCATAATAAAAGGATGACAATGGCTATTTTGCTGTTGTCTGATGAAAACCAGTACTCTCAGCCGTACTTTTGTTATGAAACATGATGAATATACAGGCAACAGGAGAGAGATCATTTTATTCCAAAAGAGTCCCAAGGAATTGTGAAGTGCTTGAAGTCATCCTTTACAGGCAGGGAGGAGACAAAAAGGCTCTGATGTCTCTGTCTGCCTTTTATTTTTTTATTTTAGGAACGGAATGAGAATTAACTTTAAATGTAGCATTTTTCCAGGATGAGAAGTTGGATGGATAGATTCCCTGTTTTGTTTTTTGAAAAATAGGAGTTTTAAGCAATTGAATAAGAAGTTTAGCACGGAGCTTAAGATAAGCTCAGGAGGATGACTCAGGTTTTCACTCTTCAAGAATAAAACTTTCAGTGTTTGCTTTGTTACCGGGAGGTTTGGTGAGATTTAGTACAGCAAAGCTGAATATTGTATTTGAACTTTGAAGGAAGAGAACAGGCCTGGGCCAGCTTACTCACACTTTGCTGAACTGGGGATATTGAATCCCCCTGTGTCTTCATGAAGTCTTGTTGATCCCTTTCCAGAGTGTCCGAAGATGAAAATTTAATATTAGATTGATCTTGGAGTAGCGAAACCATCACCAAATCCACGCCAGACACAAATCCTGTTATGACAAAATCAAATTACAATAAATATTTTTTAAAACCTAAAGTGTAAACCAAACTACCCTGTTGGGTGCTGATGCCTAAGGCAGGGTTAGAAATGCAGCTGGACAACAACCCATTCTAAGAAATTCCTGATACAGCCGAATTTTTGGTTAACTCCTACAGAAATGTTCTGCAGATGCAATGACAGTGAAGATGTGATACGGAGTTACTGTGGATTGACCATATAATTTTTATAAAAATAAGTAACTGCTTCGTTTTATGTAGGAGCATGAGTTAATGAAAATGTATTGCTTTGGAGTTAAGACAAGTTTAGCAACATAATTTTATTGAGAGATTGTGGTATAAACCCAACCCAGCTGCTTTCAGAGGCACTATACAAAAAAAAAAAAAGAAGAGTCTTTTTCTATCATTATTCAGACTGATGGTTACAACACATGTATATTTTCACTTTTTCTCTTTTATTAGTCCCAATCCCTTCAGTCTTTTCACTCTGTATTGCATGGTTAAATATATCTGAGATATATAAATTACTTCATCATTCCATACCTATTTTTGTTAGTTAGATCTCCTCTCAAGTTCCCAATCTTTGATCTTTGGATATATGAGACATATCTGATGGTGTTCTTCGGATTAAGAGCGATAAATTTAATCTTCTAATATTTTGTTTTCTGCTTTTCTGCTGACTTTTTCTCCCAGTCCTTGTTCACTGTAGCTATACAGTAAAACAAAGGTAGAACTTGCATCCTCTTTCTAATGTCGTGCACATAACACTGCACCAAGTGTGTGCCTGCTTAAAGGTGTTTGTGCTCATAGTTTAAATTTCAGGTGCACAAGTTGAAAAAATAAGCCACTTTAATTCAAGAGTTAATCTGCCAGGTCTTTGCCACGTGTTGAAATAGCTGTTAGGTAAATAACTGAGGGGTTTATTAGGTTTGCTTAACAAAGATATATCACCTAAAAATGTGGAAACCCTCCTTTGCTTTTATAGTTCAAAGAGAAATCTGTATTTATGATGAGTAAGACTGCACTGCCCGGGGGGATAAAGCACAATGGGGCTTGGAAATCAGGCATGAGACCTATAGTAGTGTATCAGGAAAAAATGATGTTAGATAAAGTTCAGAAGTGTCTCAGGCACTGAATCTTCTCCCACTGGCTTAACTGGAGGCTGATGAGGAGATATATTTCTCATCTTGAAAGAAGCAGGTGGGAAAACTGACAACTAGGAAATATATGTTTGTGTCTGTTTGTAACTGTGAGTGATCCACGCTGTCTGCCCTCTTAGTGCTGCTTTCCCACTTATTTTCAGGGTATACAAAGCTGTGCCTGACCTCTCTTTAATACTGCAATTTTTCAGCCCAGCTGCCCAATTTGTGGTCTTAAGAATTAGAATTTTATTAGAAGCTTTTGCACAGGTAGGATTCTTGCCTGGTGGCTTCTGCATTGCCAGAGACACTTGACAAATGGTCGCAGATGAAGAAAAAGGAGGAGCTTGTTTTTGAGAAAAACAGATTCATGAGAATAATGAAAATATCTAAGTCAAAAAGCTCTGATTGCAGAGTATAATAATGCCTGCAACTTTTCTGTTCTTGTTATGTTTACCATTAGGATCTGGGAGAGAATAGGCGACCCTGCCCATGGCAGGGGGTTGGAACGAGATGATCTTTAGGGCCCCTTCCAACCCAAACCATTTTGTGATTCTCTGAAAAAGCAGCATTATCTGAAGGCGTAATTCAACAGGTCAGAAAGGTCTGGGTCTGCTCACTGAAGGCAGCCAGTCTTCCCTTCTGAAAGCAAAGTGAGTATGTCATGGTTATTTGGACAGTCAGTACAAAAAAATCCAGGAAAACCAAATTATTCTTGTGCCTCCCCTCCAAGACCTCTCCCAGGTTCTGCTGATGAATTGCATTTTGGTGCCTCATGGAGGCTGGTAGGAAAGGAGGAGTCTTACTGTCATTTTATACTATAAAAATTCCCCGCTGTGTAGGGAAAGCGTGGGGATTTTTTTGTTTTGTTTTGTTTTTACCGACTATTAAATGAGAAGCAGCCTTGTACTAAAACCGTGTTGGCCTGATAATCTGCCTTCAATGGTGGTTGTTTAATGGCTTCGTTGAGAATCCATTTCAGAGGATCTCCCATATGAGGATAAATCCCAAGGCTACAATCAAAGTGCATTTGCAACTTCACTCTCACTGTCGTGTCTCAAAGAAGGCTACGAACGTAGATCAGTACCAACTGCCAATTCAACACCCTGAATAATTTTTGCTGTTACCGTTCTTTAAATCTCTTCCTTACTTTGTTTTGTTTTGTTTTTAAAATATCCCTTAGAGATACTTAACTTTATTTTGTGGAAGGAATATATAACGAAAAAAAGCCCCGTACCCAGCCAACTCCAAACCAATTTGCATTGTTAATATAGATTTTAGCACAGAGAAATCAGACCGCTTACTGACAAACCTTCTTTAAGAGAAGAAATAATGGTCAGAGGAGGCTGCCAATAATTCAGGATTACAATAAATCATTTACAATAAACTGTTCCTGGGAGACAGAGCTTAAGTAAGTTGTGGGTTGCCTGGATGTAGGACGTGTTAAAGAAAACAATGATGCTTTGATTTGGAAAGAGGTATCTGATTATCCCAGATGTAGCTGGAACCATTTCATGTCATTTTGACTGTTGTAAATGTTGCATGACAATCCAAGGCTCCTATGATGAGATAACTATCTCTAAAATAAGAAAATAGTGAGAAACTGTAACCTCAGCTGAGTGTTTGGGTAAGCAAGGCAGCAGCAGCTGATCTATTAGCTCTGCATGACTGAGTCCTGTGGCAGGAGTCCATGGTTTAAACAATTCCTGGTTTTGTGTCTCTTGGAGGGCGCTTTTGCTGGTGATACACTTCACCAGAGCTCGGCACGGGGCCGCCTGAGCAACTCGAACTGCTCTGAACTCTGCATCTTACTCTCAATGCCCTCTCCATCCCTCGGGGCTGAGATCGGTTTTCATGAGAGGAAGGTGTGTTTGGATGTTCCCCAATTCGTAATTCATCCCCCAGGCACTGCCTTGAGCAGCTCCCTGAGCCCTGCTCGACCCTGCCTGGTGTGATCTGCGCGCTCCTCTGCCCCCTCCCCAAAACCCTAAATCATCTTTTTCCTCTCCAGATCACGTCGATGTTTTCAAACGCAAGGAAGAAATAACTATTTGGGTTTTTTTTTTTTTTACCCTGAGTCTTTTTTTTGAGTCAATCCATGAGGTTTCAGACTTCCGTTTTTCAGTTTACAGTTAAAAAACTGCCATATGTCAGTCAATTATGTCCTGTTCCAAATATTGTAGAGGTGCCCAGAATGTGACTAACACTTGCCATGTACACAGGAATATCTCTACGCATCGTTGTTTATGGGAAATGTTCAGAAGAAAAGGAATCTATTGATGAGAATCAGATTTTTTGTTATGGCTTTCAACGAATTCAAGGCCTTTCTAAGGTTATTTCTGCCAGACTGACATGGAAGGTTTTGCTGGCTCATGGTTGGTGATAGCTATTGTTGCATTGTTGATCTCTAATATCCTCGTCACTAAGGCTTGCCCTGTTTTTGGCAGACATTTTCAGGAGCAGGATTTTAATCTGCACAGCCCAGCACTAAACTCTGCTTTAGCCACATGAATTTCTTACTGCTTTCTTGCTTCTCTTTACAGGATGTATTGGATCTTGATTACAGGATACTTGAGTAGCTTTACAGATCTTCTAAGGATTGTAATTTCTTCTCTTCTAAATTTAAATCTGGTAGTGAGTTTGTTTAATTCAACTATGCTATTTTTGCTTTCTCATTCAAGGGATCTGAGCTCAATTCTCTCAGAGTTACTGCTCATACTTCATTACCTCTTGAAATAACTTTTGCATATTTAGTGGAAAATAAGGTTAATTCATCAGGGCCATGATAACCTCAAGTATGAGTGAAGAAAATTTGCAACCATGAGACTCTTTCTGCATCCAATTACATGGAATGTGTTTGCTGCCTGCTTAATAGTATTTGCCAGGGAGGAAAGAGGGTTTGGATACAGGTGGATTACAGCTTTTCCTGATGTTACAGCTCCATGTGAATCAATTTCTATGGAGTAGTTATTCTGAGAGGGATATAAATAACCTGATTATTACAACACTGAATGAGTTTACGTATATGTAATTGGTTTTCAGAACTCCACGGAAGTGTAGATTTGACTGTAGATCTGGGAGGGGAATAATTCCATATGAGTTTGGGTTTGAGACTTCTTATGTGATCTGGCACTTGACTAGAAAAATTATGAACTTAACTAAATACATTTAACCAGGATAAGTTGTCTAGTGGGGCACTTCAGGGTTTAGGATTAACTCTAATTTCATTTATTATTTTCACTAGGGGTTTGAGAGGAAGTGAATTGGTTGATGGCATTCACAGGCAGTAGTAAATTAAGATTGTGAGTTAAGACAGATATCGTAGGAGGGAATTGGGCATTATGAAATGGCAAAAGATGAAAGGGCAATCGGAAAAATGATGGAGAAGGAGCCTGGATCTAGCGATTCTCTGACAAATTTAAGCATGATAGACAGTGTGGTCGTCTGCAGTATCACGGGCCATTAAGAAGTCTACCAAAATTTCAGGTCGCCTACATCAAGGTACTGAATTCCTGTAAGAGGATGCCATTTTTAATGATATAATTCCTGAATTGTCAGGGTTTATTTCTATTCATTAAGGGCTGCCCGTAAGCAAAGGCTGAATAGCAGGTGATCATCACTGCGTACTCTATGGACTTAGGGTAATTGCCACCACGTCCAAGTGTCCTCTCCTGCAGGAGTGGGTGGGAACTCTGGAACATCCACGTGCCTCCCAGATGAGAAGGTGGAGAGAGTGTTTGCAGCAGGTTTTTAATCTGCTATAGGAACACATTTATAAAACACCACCACAACTATCTGTACGAACAAACTGTTTCCAAAAATAGGAAAGGCATTTGTCCTAAGTCTACTGCATGGAAACCCCCCCACTTTTAGAAGCAGAACGAAGACATTTTTTGCATGGCTGAAGATAGTAAAATACAGACGTGATATTCCTCTCACTGTGGTCTTTGGTCCAGGTTCCCATCCTCAACATTCTAGCTTTTCTTCTTTACTTATATTTTATCCTGCATCTGTTACTTCTGACACCAACTGTGAGGGTGGAGGAGCACATTGGCCCCTGCAGAGGATTTTGTGATTTGTTAAATCTTTCTAATTTTCCTCTTTTCTGGCCTGATACTTAGTTACCTCTCATCATGAAGCCATTCCAGACCTTTGGTTATACCTGAGCCCTTCCTTGAAGGATTTCTAGTTCTGCTAACACCTTCCTGGGATAGAAAGACAAAACTAGACGTAGGTACACACGATGTTTGCACAGCAAATGCTCTCCAAGTACACAGCAATTCACTCAAAATAGAGGAAAGCAGATCATAGGTCATCTACATTCTAGGTCCTATTAATTGTAAATATGTTTTTTAACTCTAATTTTAAAGTATTGATTTACGCAGAAGTAGAAAATACGGCAAAAATTCATGCAGTGGGGCTGACATAGCAATGATATATGAACTTCCATATTTCTTGTAGACTAGGCAGACCCGTCATTTGGGAAATCCTTGACAGAGAAAAGTCCCTCACAGGCATTGGACCTGTATAATTAGCTCAGCAAAAAGGGAACTCGGCACTGAACAGAAACCAAACGTGGAAAAATTTAGCTGAGGTGAATGAGCTTGTCACGTGGACTTGGTTTTCCCCGCACCTCTTCCTCATCTTCATAAACACTAATGCATCTTTCCAACTCCACCAGTTAGCCTAACAAAAAAGATGGTAGATCTCCCTACCAGCTTTGCAGCCCTGCCAGTGTTTTCAAGCCCAATCCTCTGCATACTCTGCCCTGTTTTCTGGATGAACGGTTGTGCTGTTTCCTGAAGGAGGAGTATGAAATGTCATTGCCTTATAGCAGACACCTAAGCATGAAGTCAGACACGGTTCCAAGGGTTGAAGTAGTTAATATGATACAGAAACTGTGTGATTCTGTCATGAATAACCAACTTGGTTGGCAGGTCAAACCAGCACAGGAGATAACGGCGTAGCGCGTTCGCGGGCTGATCGCAGCACGTGTGTAACTGAATTCTTTGTGCTGAATTCAGAGCAGGGTTTCAGCAGATTGCTGAAAGCTAGGAGGATGTACCAGGGAGTCCTTGTGTCACTTGTTCACTAGATTCTGGTATCACTAGAATCACTTTGTACTTCGCCAGGCATCCTTTGCAGTCCCTGCACCTCTGCCTCAGTCTTGCCTTTTTTTTTTTTTAACCACGTTTCACATCAGCATTTGTTAACTTCAGCGTCCCTTTCTCCTTTAATTATGTGCGCTGTCTCCTATGCATTTCTTTATCCATCCTCTTTCCTTTCCTCTCACTGCAATGACAGTTCATGTCACTTTACTTCCTTCTATCACATTATAAGCTCTTTTGATATATTCCAATGTATCTCTTTCCCCTCTATGGGTATTCTGGTTCCTAGTTTCCAAAGCTGTCTATGGGCTATCCACAATATTCTCTACATGCACAATATTTTCTGTAAGATCTCCTTTTTTTTTTTTTAGAGTCCACCCTGAAATTTGAACGGAAATATCAGTTGATTTTAAAGACAGTTGGTTTTAAAGACAGGCGCTAAAAGATGAGATTGGTTAATATTTCAAAAAATGGGAGGACCACTGAATGATATAATAAATAATGTGGGCCAGGGATGGTCAGCTACTCCATACCCAAAATATAACATGTTGTGGCCCTGTTCCTTGCTGCTTGTGTTACTCTAATAATAGATGATTAATAATAAGCTGTTCCCATGAATTACTTATTGATAGCTCTAGGGCCGTATGCATGTGTGTACCCTATTAATCCTCTCTGGGGAACGTCCTGTAGGGGGAATGTGGGGGACACATGGCGTAGGTCTTCTGGGAGCCTCGTAATTTGCTTTACGTTCCTTTTCTCCCTGGGTGAGTCATGCTCATCTCCCTGTGACTTGAGAGTTCATCTTGGGATCTCATGCCATCTTTCTGTCTTTATGAGAAGGTGTGGATGATGATCCACCCTAATGGTTTCTGTTGCTGGCTGTGGCAGCATGTTTTATGACGGGTGTGGTACATTCCCATTTTCTCTGTTGTGCATGTACAGCCCCACCCGTGGCCACTCCCACCCTCCCACTGGGAATCGCCCACAGTAAGCTCTGTAATTACCTTTATTTGATCTGAGGGATGGATTTGGGAATCTTATTTGCACAGTCGTAAGCTGAGTATGTTAAAAAAAAAAAAACACACAACAAAAAAAAACCCCCAAAAACCCCCTTTGAATGGCTGATTCACCAAGCAGGGATGTGTTAAGTGCAGAAACAGCAGAGACACCAAAAACCAAGTTCGGGGGCTTTTTAACTGAAGGTTTTTTTAGTTTTTTATTTGGAAATGTCAGGCTACAATACCTGTAAACAGGGAGAATTTCACCTGTTATCACCTGTTTTGAGTTCTTAATGTTAGCGGGCAGAGCTGCCCCAAGTTACAGTTTTCATTTGAACACGTTCTGTTGGTTTTAAGTGGAATTAAACTGAATCAGTGCAAACTACACTTTGCACTTGTTTTCCCTATTTACCCTGGGCTATCCAGTGTAGTTTGCCCAGCCTCTCAGCGAAGAGAAGACATTGTATGCAGTCAGTAATGCGGCACTAGTTCAAACACTTATTTTATGGGGAAACCTTTGAAAAGGGAAAAAAAAGGGAAGAAAAAAACAACACAAAAACCCCAAGACTAAAGCTCCTACTCTGACTTCATAAGATCAAAGCCCTTTCAGCATCCACCTAACAACTAGTAGCTAATCCAGCTGGCTCACAGAAGCACAGCTGATGTGGAGTGATGTATTCTGCTGACACCTATTCCTAGGCATGCATGAGAAATGGTGCATATAAAGTAGGAAAGATGGAGGAGCAGGTCATGGGGAATGATATTTATTCCTCACCTTCCAGTCCTAGCAATAACCTTTCCGTCCATAAAACTACGGTGTTGTTTCTCTGCCTGCAGTGGTCAATAATGGCTCATATTTAAAGATATACTGGGGAAACTGGGCTGATAGTTTGCTTAGGTGACCAGGAAGAGCTTTTGGCAAGATGCTTCAGCACAATTTATTAAGGGAACTAAATACCCACTGAAAGCCTGAATATACGCAGAAAAAGTCTTTGCGTGGATGAATATTTGGTTAAAAGAGAAAATGAAAGGTAAAAGTGAGTGAGGAGATCACCAGGGTGATCTGTAGGGTTGCGCTGAGACTTCTTGGTGCTTAATGTGCTTAATATACTCACAAACAAAATGGGATGAAAAGCAGCATGACAAACTTTGCAGAAGATGGTGTTGACCTAAATAGTTACGATGAAGATTAGGTGGGAGGAAAGACAAAAGCAAAAAGACATGACGAGATTCAGTCATGGGGCGTTTAACCTTAGAGACAAACCTAAGGAGAAGCGCAAAAGCACTGTTTACCAAAAAAGGGCTGCAAGTCTGGTCCAAGGTCTGGACCAGCTTCCATATGAGGCATGAGTAAGTGGGCTTTGGCCTGGAAAAAGGGTGAGTGGTGATGGTGAAAGAATGGAGGAGATGCATTAAACCACAGGTGGCATGGAGAGGGTGAGCAGGCACCGAAGGCCATCTCCTTCTGAGCCAACAGCTTCCTGGTGGGAAGGAGATTCCAACCCAACAAAACCAGGTGGTTCCTTGCACAGGGTGTGGCTGAGCTGTGCAAGCCCCCACCACAGGGTGCTGTGGAGGTAAAAATTGCTATGGATTCAAGGCATGGCTGGACAAGGTCACGGAAAGGAAAATCCATTGCGGGTTATTAACTAGATGGACACCGGCTCTGATGTAAGAGGTCCGTGACTTGCAAACTATGTTTGCTTTTCTGAAGTTTTTCCCTGAGAATTTAGTCTTGTCCATAGCTGGAAATACGATACTGGGCTAGATGAGCCTTTGCTTTCACCCAGGATGGATGTTTTTCAGTACCGTGTCACTGCATTACACACTGTTATAAGACATAAATCCAGAGAATATTTCATGTTTCAATGCCATGGATTCTCTGCAGTATTTCCAGAAGGATACAGTTACCTGCCTGCAGAAGCAAGATACTGGTTAGGGAAAATACAGAGACAGAAAAAAAAATGGGAGGTGAAGAAATAAAAAGGCGAATGCCTGATTATGCCAACACTCTTGTCTCCCTGACCTCGAAATTACAAAGTCATTCCCCCCCACAGCATCAAGTTGAGAGCTTGGGTTTTGTACTTTAAAGCATTGTCTTTGGAATTCCAGGAAAAACATGAGACAGACAGACTGAAGAATAAATGTGGGACAGTTCGGAGATTAAAGAACCTTCTGGGAAAATATGGCCTGCCGTTGTTTTGCAAAACAAGTAACATACAAATACAGTAATCCTTTAGGGAGGAATAACTGCTGGGAAGAAGATGAGATACCAGTGGCTTGAAATTAGGAAGACTAAAAGAAAGGGGGGGTGGAGAGAAGGAAAAGCAAATCTAGTATGGTGAACAAAACTAGAGGTCGTACATGAAGGCATTAAACTCCCCAGGAAGGGTTTTGTTCACTGTTTGTAAGGACTGGAAAAAACTTTATGTTTGCTGTTAATACAAGTACAAAGGAAATTCCCAGAGTAGGGGATAAAATCTGGAAATGCGGGAAAACAGGAAATAGACACAGCTAAACCCATTTTTATTTACAGTTATGAGATGCAAGACCAGCATAAAGATCTCTAAAAACTGTAAGTATGGCCATATTGTTCCTTCACCCAACTAACCTTCCCTCCCTTCACTGCCAAGTGTCCAAGGCTTGTTCTTCTCCTTTTCCCTGCCCACTTCCCAAGAACTCACACCTCTGCTACACCCACCTGGTTTCCCAATGCCTAATTTATTCCTCGAGCCTATTTTTGTCTCATAAACGCTGTGCCCATAACGTTAACAGCAGAAGTATTGAGAATACCTATTTGAGTTTCAATTCAATTTTATTTAGTTCTTCAGCTACTTTAGCTCTTTTGGGAAAATCCTTTGAGCTTTGTGAAAATTGTTTCTTCTAAAAAAATAGCAAAACAAAGCCGAGTTTCTTTCCCCAGTTCTCTTAACTGTTGGTTGTTTAAAAACACATTGTTCAAACCAGCGTGATTGAAATGTTTGATGCAAAATTTTCCCGAAACAGTGGGATTTGTATACCTAGGATGAATTTCTCAGCCAGGTTCACCTGTCTTGTGAAACGTGAGGGGCTTTTATATTAATTTTAATTTTTGCTCAGCAAAACCACTGAAAAGAAAGCGCCCAAATTTGTGATGTGCTGACTCCTCTTCAGGGGGTACACGACCCTCTTCAGGGTTTCAGTCTCAGAAGGATTCTATCAACAGAGTAGCTGAGAAATGGAAATCATGATATAAGTATTTTCCATGCTTAAATATCTTGACTTTTTTAGGAATATCTGAAGCAATAGAAAACCTCCTTCAAGAGCTCTGTGTGTATTCAAAATAGCATGTCTGCTTTCCCCTGTTTCCTAACAAATTCCAAGTTTAATGTTTTTGTGTGTCTGCCCCTCTACTGAGTGATAGCATGTCCTCTATATCGATAATTGAAACAACAAATACGCTTGTAATTTTTTCTGTCCCAAATTAGGGTTAATTACAATATCTTACGGTGAAGTACGAAAAGAAATTTAAAACTAGATTAAATAAGCCTCAAAAGCTAGAAAATGCAAAGCTCCCACTTTACGAGGAGGAATTCGGTTCTATTACACAACGAGCACCTCTCACTTATAAGAAGGCCCTGACAACTTTAGAAAACAGAGATTTCTTTCACCACAAAACATGAGGTAATAACACCCTTGAAGTAAAGGACAGGAATTTCACGGAAAGAAGCAAACATCCCAAAACTGTGTGTGCAAAAACAGTTTTGCAATAAACAGCCTGAATAAACAGTTCCCTGCTTCATTGAGGAAGCATCATTTAAGCAAGAGTACTGAATAATGTACATGTCCTTGATGCTGTTACAAAATCCTTAATAGAGATGAAAATTAGAAGCAAGAAAAAGGCTAAAATTAATTAGGAATCATACAAGTCCTGTGTTTCCCCCCTGTACTTGTGTTGCTTTTGACACACTTATATCATTGTGCAGCCTAAGAGATTCTTCCTGGGAGATTCCTTCCCCCTCAAACAGGGATTTTGTCTGTTCTCTCCTTAGTGTGAAAAATTAATTCCTTTATTGAAATGGAATCTTAGATTTTTGGGAGCAGCTGGCTATGAAGAGGTTGAAACTATGCTTATTTCTTCTTTAAAATATTAAATTTCAGTGATACATAAAACATAATTAACTGATCTAAGGGGATTACCACATTAAAGGCCAAGATGTAAAACTAAACCTATTACAAAAGCCATTCTGTTTTCTTATACATAAAAAATAATGCAAATTAAACTTTTTATAGGTGGTTGTTTCCAACACATAAAGCACAGCTGATAAAGAATATTCATTAAGGGACTAGGAATACAGTTTTATATTATTGCTGACTAGGTCCTCTGACTGGTAATTTCAGGAGGAAAAAAAAAAAGAGAATTGATATTTTAATATATATTTAGATTTTGTAAACCCTCACAAATCTGTATCAAGATTGATAATGGTAACAGCTCAACAATTTGCCTCCTTTTGCAGACCTCTGTGGGTAAATACAATTTTTCACTTGTTCCAGTGTTTTAGTTTTCTCAGATTGACTAAACAAGTATAGGACTAAGTTTATAATATTGTAGTATTCTGGGAACTCTAGAGTGGGATGCAAAATCCACAGTGTTGTGGATTCAGTAGGAGAAAAAACATGTTAACAAGGGAAAGTGGAATCCTGACCAAAGAGCATGTGACTTGGAGACTTTGTAGGTGTTTATTCGTGAATTAATGTCTTCAAATTAAAGAGCCTGTTTTTATTTTATACTTTTTGCACTCACATATTTATGCCCTCTGCTTTAATATTTTTTTTCCTATTGAACCCAGAATTTTATATAACTATATACTTATGGCAGCTATCAGTTTTAAGTGTGAAACACGTTTTATAGCCAAGGAGATTTGTGCTTGGGATGAGTTTTATCTATGTTAAAAGGACTTCTATATGAGAAGTTTTTGTCAGCTTTGGCTATTCTTCGCTGGTGAAGAGGCATAAATTGCTCCTGGAAGCAAGCTCCTGCTTTGTTTTTGTTTTTTTTTTTTTTTTAATCAACTCTTTTTTTTGGTGACAGAATCTTCTTATGGGTTCTCTTATTTGGTTTTCTGTATAGTCTTTCTTTCCTTCTCTCTTTCCAAATTAAATATTGCCTGTTATCACTTTCCTTATTGTGATCCTTGGCATATCTTACATTTTTTTTGAGAAACTCGCTGCTTCAGGAGTGGGGAGTATACGAGAGTTGCAATTTTTGTTTTGTCGAGAATGCAGAGGTTTGCACTGGTACTCATGGCTCTTACAGGTTTCTTATAGAACCATGGGCAAGTATCATATATCCATCATACGCTTATTTTTCAGAATTCCATGATGCTAAAATTTGATTGTCCGTATTGTTAAATTCAAGGAGTGAATACCTACTGTCAGTTCCCGTATTTACAGTTCCCACGTTTTCATTCTCTGTTGAATTTCACTTTGTTGTTCTTTCTCAATTTTTTTAGCTGAACAGTGCCTTTATATGTGGGGAAATATCCTCTTCCTCTATACCTGATCTTTTATTACTTTTGTTGAATAACTTTTTAGAAATGGCTATTTCTTTGGAGACTTTCAACAAGGAGGAACATCATCAGTTTAAGCCAAATTTTGCAGCCCCTTTTGCAGTCCTGTTGAGCCTTTCTACACGTTGATGCATGGATCTGACTTACTTTCCCTGTTGAAAACAGTCTCCTGTAGTATTTTTATGGAACCAGAGAGGAAAAAAAGAGCAGGTGTGACCAAATTATGCTGGTTTTTAGCTGTTAAATTTGTCTGCTGAACACTACTGCTGGCCAATTCATGTCAGATTGAGCTGTAGGGCACTCACCTCATCCTATGAGGATGGGCAGAAACCTAGGAAGCCTTTACTAGATTTCTACTGAGTCATAACCATTAAATGAAAATTCTATGAGGCAGAGAGCTTTTCCATATGATTACAAGTATTTTATGCTGTGTACTAAACTGATACATACCCAGAGACAGTGAATTTCCATAGGTTCAAATAAGTAGTATTATTGCTCAACACCTCAGAAGACTGTGTGCAGACTATCCCCCCCCAAAATTACTTTGTATTAATGGCTAATCTTGAAAATGTTGGTCCTAGTATGTAGTTTTTCAGTGCTTTCAAGGGTTTTTATAAAAGTTGTTGGACAATAGTGGGTTTTGCATGTTGCCAAAACAGAATTCAGGGGTCACAAAGCTGACCCCGAATCCATACGGCAGATCGGGTGCTCTCTAGACACTCTGCATTTCAAAGGAAAAAAGAACCCATCCCACATCTATTCCTGGGTGGAAAAGTAGGGCAAACATTAATTACTGACCTTAAAGCACAGTGGAAAACTAACGGGGCAATGCCAAGTCAGAGGATGAGAAATTCTGGAATATTAATGATGTTCGCCTCTGATCTCATACATGGAAGGATACCTGTGTTCTCACCTCCCAAGAGGACAGGGCTGACGTCTCCAGGTTCAGTGGCCCCAATTAATTTCGTTCTAATGAATTTAGAGAATCAGCTGAAATTACTGCAGAGCTGCAGGTCTTGGTCTGAGAATTTGCTGAGTCCAAGTGCATGTACAAGACTGAAAGGAGGTAAATAGAGTCCCTGTCTTGAAACTAGAAAGTATGAGGGAATTACAGGTGGCAGATTTGACTTTAGCTCCTGGAAAAGTACGAAATTTTAAAAACCCACCAAACTAAGTGGGAAAAAAAAAAGGCGAAAATAGAAGCCATTACGAGTTTGTTAAAAAAGGAATTGTGCTGCCAGTGTAGTTTCCCTGGATATTGGCCTTGAAATGAGAGAAGGTGTACAGGTAATACAGCTGGACATTAGTGAGGCTTCTGTGCTTTTGCTTGTGATGTTCTCATAAGGAAGCTAAGAAAATTTATTTGAGATAAAACTCTAGTAGAGAGGAGGTAAAGCTGGGTGGAACAGAGCATGAGGAGTAGTTAGTGACTGACTGCTGTTGGAATGAAAGGGTATTTGGAGTGGATTTCTTAAAGAGCCTCATACTACTTGGTATTTTCACTAATGACTTGGGTGATGGACTGGAGAGGAGTACTAATCAAATTTGGAGATGGCTGAAGACGGGAGGCTTTAACCATGTATGTAGAGAACAGGATTAATATTCAAAAGGAGTCAGGAAAAACAATGTGAAGACAGTAAAATGCAGTTCAGTAATAACCGAGTTCAGCATCTAGGCAGGAACAACAACCCCTGCAGACAGAGAATGAGGAGAAGTGACGAGGTAAGAAATTCTGCATGGAAAGACCTTGAGGTTTTAATGGGTTGCAGGCTGAGCCTAAATCAGCCCCATCACGGCATAATGAAATAGGCAGACAGGCTGGCAGGTATGAGGTGCTGACAGAAGGATATTCTGTCAGACCTGTGAAGTTAAATCCTCTTGGTAAAGGTTTGTGATTTTGGCCACTGCATTTTGAAGCACAGCACTCCAGTTTGGAGTCCACGGGAGAGGAGGGAGAATGATCAGAGCCCTAGAAATTCTGGCTTATGAGGAAAAATTTACAGAATTAAGGTTGTTTAGTCTGAAAGAGAATTTATACTGCAGGACACTCCAGCTTTTCCCCCCCCCGCCTCTTGCTTGCTCTTCTTTGCTGCATCTTGGGAGGACAATGCCTGGCTGTTTAATTATTCCAGCTGGGAAAATAGTAAATTATTTCCTTCTATGAATTACTTACATTCCTGGGAGAACAGGTTCCTGTCTAATATTTCTGGCATCCTACCATTTGCCCACAGAGGGGAATGTTGCAGGGACCTGTCCTGGCAGGTCTGTTGAACCAGCAGTTAAGAGTTTGCAAGGCAGGGATACCTACCCATTCCAGGAGTAAAGTAAGGGCTAGGTGTGGAAGTTGTAAGCTGACACTAGATGAGCTCCTTTGAGAGGCTCTAACAAACTGGTGAGGCAGCAGTACAGAGGGAAACAAATTGGGTTAAAATGACAGCATGTTTAGCTTCATTACATGACTCTGATGGAACCTCACCCTCTATGCTTCATTCATTTCTGAGCCCTTCACCAACAGAAAGATAATAATGCTCTGGATTGCAGTAGCCTCGTCTCATCCAAACGTCTTAAAATGATTTTAGTGCCTCAAAAGGCACTGTTGAGATTTGTAAAGGAATCACTTTACTAACCACATGTTTAATAGCTCCCTTCAGTACTCAGTAACATTTAACAGGGCATGAAGAATGCGGGTTTCATTTGAAAATGTAGTTTAGATAAAAGACATATTATGACCTTACATGTTATTATTTTGTTTATATATTGTTAAAAAAAAAGCTTTGTTGTTCTGTGGACAACTCTAAGTTCCTGCATCCTGAAGAAAATAAAGGATAATATATTCTTTCACAGTTGTTTGGATGGGGCTTAGAGCAACCTGGTGTAGTGGAAGATGTCCCTGCCCATGACAGAGGATTGGAACAAAATGGTCTTGAAGGTCCCTTTCAACCCAAACCATTCTATAATTCCATGTGGGCTCTTTTAATTGCTATTTGAAGGAAGAATAGTGACATATAAACCACTGGGAGAGGAGGTGTTCGGAAAAAACCAGCAAGCACCGTGCTCTGGGTTCTAGTGAGGGGTCTCAGCTCTCTTGGCAGGGTGGAAACAACCACTGGTAGTCTCCCGTGTGTGACCAGGAGACTTGGTTGCACAGGAGGGGGTTGTACAGGACTTAACTGATTTAAAAGAAAACAACAAAAATACAGGACGTTTGTCTATGGGGTGAGGAGACAGTTGGGGAAGGAGAAGAGAAGCTGGATGTGATTATGAGGGCACGACTTGGATTTATGTTTGCAATGTTTTGAAAGAGTTAATTATTGCCCTAATCTTATTAAAAGTGGCACAGTGTCTTCGATAAATAGAATTGGCCAAGACTGTGCTTTTAGTTTCTAATGTAAGCCGCATCCTGTTCTCAGCACCACATTAGGACACGGATTCCACAGTGACTCAGAAGGGAGAGCAGCACCTCACAGCTCTGCTTCTGAACCATAAAACCGTGGAGCGGTTTGGGTTGGAAGGGATCTTAAAAATCACCTAGGTCCAAACCCCTAGTCCCAAACATCTTCCACTAGAGCAGGTTGTTCATTCTGTAGTGATTTACTCAGGGTATTGCAGCCTCTCTCAGCCTTGCAGAGAGCTCTGAGAACTCCCACCCTGCTTTCAAACACTAACAAAATGAAAAATTGCCTTGGGAAGATGTGGCACTGGCCATACCCACTGATGTAGGAGAGGAGGATTTTGTTTGTACCTCTCTCTTCATCTGCATTATCTCCATAATTAATCTCTTTGTCTTTTGAGCTAATGATTTTCGAGGTGCAGGAGAGCAGAGAGGTGTGTTTGACCCAAATTGTAAAGCTCAGGCTGTCTGAAGAACAACAAAGGGCACGGCCACCAGTTGGGAAGACATCAACATTTCCTGTGCTCTGGCTTATGGACACTGACCTGCCAACTCCTGCTTCACCCGTGCCACATCCAAAACAACACTTTCCAGCGGGCATAGGCAGAAAGAGCCACCTCCAAAGCTCCTGCAGGAGCCAGGCTGGAATATTTCGCATCCGTAATTGTTTGGTTTATTAGTAGGACGGAGCAGCACATGTAAAAATAGGATGATTTTGGTTCTGACATTAATCCATTACCGACACTTTTTGCAGGGCTTGGACATTTCTGTTTCAGATTTTTTTGGAGGCCAGATCACTATCTCCCTGTCCTTGGTCATATAACAGCTTATGAAACTAGGATATAGGAGTGTTTTCGTGATTGAAAGTAGTTCAATCTTGCGTTAAGTTTCTGGAGTTTTGCAGCCAAAAATATTAAAATGTTATTGTTGCGGTTAATGTTTAGTTTCCAGAAATCCTAAACAATTACGTTTTCTTTTAATTTCTGTTTTTACAACATAGATGCTAAAAAAGGTGCACTTTCTGATCTATTTTTTTTTTTTAAACGTGTCTTTCTCATTACCCACTTCAGAAACTGTATCTACCTGTAAACAGTTCTCCTAAAAAAGAGAAGCCTGTTGTTACAAAGGATGGATCAGGAGGACTTTGCTCCATGTAGAAGGAGCTTCCCTCGCCCTACACTTTCCTCTTTCAGGTCAGTGTTTCGCAGTAATAACAAGTGTCTTCATGTGTTCCTGGCAGGTTCTTATGTTACACCTACCACAGTGGTTTATAGATATTTCCATTTACTCCCCGAACTACTCGACTGATTCCTGTCTCAGTAACTGGCACGTGGCTCCAGTAATATCCAGGAATGCAGTGATTTTGTACCAATATCTGTGTTCATGTACAAGCCAGTACTTTCTCCCGCCATACTTTAACATTTGAGACAACTTTAGGTGCTCAGATTACCAGGACACAGTCCCTTATTTAATTTACATTAATCCTACTTCTACCCATGTCCCTCTCCCCCCACCAGGATGTAGGATAAACAATCTATTTAGTTGTATGTTTTCTGGCTGCATGTATCACCTGGCTGTCAGCAAACTGCACAATCCTTTACTCCTTCAAAAGTATATTCTCTAGATTTTAAACAATTTTTGTTGTTCTAGGCTCATTATAAGTTATTAGCAAAATGCATGTATTTTCAACCTAAAACTCGTGCAGTTCAACGTAGCTCATATGGTATTCAAACCAGAAACATGTGATTCTAATAAACCAAACTGAAACATTTATAGAATAAAGTCTAATTCCCCAGAATTTAATCTGCTGTCCAGCAAGGCAGGAGGGTCAAGAGTTGAATGACAGACTGTTGATATTTATGGGTTTGGTAATTATTGTGTTTGTAACACAAACAGTCCCTTTCTCGCTAGAAATCTAACAGTGAAACTAAGAAGTAAAAAGAAAGTGATGTACTTCCCATTCATATAAAGAAATAAGAAGAAAGTTTCTGTTTGTAGTGCTCAAATACAGTAATTTCTGCAGTTAACACATCCTGGCTTCTCCCTGGGTATCACTTCAGTCAACTTTCTTTATAGGAATAAGTCTGAACAAAGTTTTCATCTACTTCTACTAAACACATGAGGCAAAAGTACCAGATTTAAAACAGAGCCCATAGTAAAAGCAAGCTTGGTTTCAAAATATAGAACTTCCCAAGGTTTTGATTTGACTCTGGAAAAGTATGAAATAAATCTGTTAAGGACCGGTGAGACATCAGACTTCCCATATATATATATATATTTTTTTTTTTTTTAGAAATACTTTTCTTAGTTTGTCTTTCTGTTGTTTAATTCCTGTGTGGTTTTTGTTTGTTTGTTTGTTTTCCAGGTGATGGTAAACACTTCCAGCTCTCTTTATAACTATGTAACAGAAAGTAGCTTAGATTAAGCTGGTCTACAGCCAAGACAAGAAAATCTTAATTTCTCCCCGTACCAATGGATCTATTAACTTACCTCGTGTTTCCTTGGCTCCTTCTCTTGCTACTCCGCGCTCGTGGCTGATAAATACCTATAGGAGTTGCCGAGGAATGGGATGGAGGTTCTGACCTTCCCCTTCCCGCAGCCTGAAGTTCTTCAAAGTCAGCCCCAGGGACTTCACATTAAATAGATGAGCCAAGGCAAGAGAGTTCTGCTCCCCCTTCCGTTTGGCTTTCACGGCTGAGTTCTAAAAAGCTGTATGAAGTTGTCAGAGGTTTCCTCTTACCTTCCTACTGAAGCAAAACGGCGTGCTGCTGCTCCAGGACAGGATTAGGTCATTCAAACAGCCCTGCAGAGAGAGTGGAGGCTCAGCGGTGCAGAGTCTCCAAAGGCTGGAAAGATCTGATCTTACATCAGGTGAGAGAAGGCAGCTGGCTGGGCAAGCCAATAATTATGATATCAGCTCTTGTTCGCCTCAGGCAGTCCTGCATTTAATAAGAATATAAATATGACTAAGCTGCATTTTTTTTTTTTTTTTGTCTTGTTCCCTTGGTAATTCTTCAGAGAAGTTGGGCAGGTATTGAGCTCTAACTGTCTGGAAAGAGAGTGCTCCCTCTCCACCTCTCTGTTTTCCTTTTGGTTTAAAATAGGTGTTTTGCAAACCTATTATCCACCTGTGGTTATTAAAAACACTCTTTCCTGGCATGGAGTTTGCCAGAGTATCAGAGAGCGTTCACCCACCAGAAATAAGCGTCTTTCTTGCATTTGTTCAGCCTGAACTCTCGGGATGGAAAGGAACCGTGGCTCCACACTGGATGTCAGAACATCTTGCACTGTTTAACTGTCAGAGGAACACTGCAGGACCAGTGTACTCAGGATAATATTCCTTCCCAAAACCAGAGTGCCTTAGCACAGTCATAAAAAGAGGACTAGATTGAAGGAATGGGTTTATGTGGGCATGTATGTATCACACATATTTACGTGGAGAGGTTTTTTGCCTGCAGATCCGTAGAGAGGAATATGAGTTGAAACGTGCAGTTGCAGGAATACGTATTTCTGCTGCCCTTACCTGGCTTTGTGCACACTCTACAGTCCCCTGCACAAACCTGATCACACCTACTGTAATAATACTCACCTACCTCATAGGGTGTTGTGAGGATTAATTAATGTTTGTAAAGTGCTTTGAAGATGAAAAGCCTCGAATGGGTGCTAAATATAATTATCGTCATTCCACAAAACAGTAGAAACATCTTTGCGGCCCCCAGGTCATTGTATAGGTACACCCATGTTTATCTCCCACGATTATGGTGAGATACCGAAGAAGGTATTGAAACTTTGATAAAAAACACTCTCTCTGCTTCGGAGGACCTATTTATATTCATGTTGAGTTCATGTTATTTGTGAAGTGTTTTTGTGATACCCGTTGCAGGATATTTTACACCAATTTGTGATAGAAAAGATCTATCACAGGATCCACATGCCATAATAATAGGGTTGGTGGAGGAAAATCTGTGTTTTCACCAGTGATGAATTATTTCCTATTGAGAGTTTGCCAGTGTGACTTTATTAGATCTATCAAGGACTTCTGATACTAGTAATGAAGACTTTCTCAATTTATCTGCTGGATCTTGCAGAGATATGGACATGGAGTGTTGGTGGATATGCTCTTCCTGTCTGGAAGATCTCAAAGATAATGCTGGATAATTGCTTGTCCTTTCCAATGACTTTCACATTTGATGTTCCTCAGAGATGTGTGTCTAAAGCTGGCAGGGAAGGTTCTGAGATGGTTTGGGCTACACTCAACATCTTTACTTAATTATTCCCGAGTTCTCTACTCCCCTAAAATTACAGTTCTTACTGTGATGGCTCAGGCAGACAAATCTGAGATGGTTTAAGCCAGTAACTCTGTACTAACTGCAGTAGCCCAGAACCAAGGTCAGTTAGTGGCCTGATTGTCACCTCAGGCTCTGGAGATCCAGCCTGCTGCAGCCAGGGAGTTACTGGTCCCTAAGCTGGCTGTTTTAACACTAACTCCTTGGGTGTGTTTACTTGAGCTGGCGTCACAGGTCGATTGCAGTGCAGAGATAAGAGCCTGAATGAAAGTGAACCACTGACTGGCAAGCATTATCTCTTCTCTCCTGGGATAACTATCAGGAGGAAATACCTAGAGGAAAATGGGGTGTCAGAATTTGCTGCAGATTTTCCTGTTTCTTGCTGACGTGTGTCACAGCCTTCTGTCAACATCCACTTCTGTGGATGCAAGGAGCACAGCCCACCTAACAGCACTGCTTTGTGGGGATTCTCCTTTTGAGTGGCAAAATAGTTCTGTAGAATTTAAGGTCGGCATTTTGTCTTCCTCACAAGAGTTTTGGTAAGTTAAAACAGTTTGTTCTTCAGGAGATGAAGCCATGTGCCACAAGTAAAGAACAGGAGAGATCAAGAGGCTTCCATCAGAATAACCTTGGTTTTGTCAGATCCAGACTAGACTACTGTAATGTGACAATTTTAAATCTCTCCTTGGTCTGGGCTTTTATTGAAAGACGGAGATGCTGATTTGGTGTACTGACAGCTATGCTAAACTGTTAAATTCTGTTCCCTAATCTGATATTTAATTTTTTTGGGGAAAAAAAGATAATTAAAATTGCAGCCATCAAAGCTGCAAAGTAAATATTCAAAATGCAAGTGAGTGGAAGCATTTCGGTGGTGTCTGACTGTGTCTGTAGTCTGAAATAACAATGTCAGCAGGTAGAAATGGTTCCTACCTACTTCCACGAGGGCCCAGCCGCCCAGTGAAGGTAAGCAAAGTGGGAGTGCTGTTTGGTACTTCTGTACAGGCAGCACTGGAGAGGGAAGAGAAATGACAGTCTGCTTAACTGACATGGCACAAGGTCTCTGTGGTATGTCCAGAATGAGTAACTCAACAGCATGGTTCCCTCATTTAGGGGGAGTCATCCCGCATGATCTGCTTCCTGTAGTGCTGCATTTTGGCACTTGGGGTATATGGAGTTATTTCGTAATAGAAGTCGGAAAAATGTGATTATCTTCCTGTTCCACCGTTTGTCTCAAAAGTTTTTCCTGGACTAGTGCTGCCCAAAGCAGAGCACTAGAACCAGATAAGCGGAGCTGAAGGTTCTGCATGGCATTTCGTGTCCAATTCAGGGTGTTTGATCAGTTTTAACATTAAATGTTCCTCGATTCCCTACCACGGAAAACAACTGCTGACCTCATTATAAACCCCTCCTGCAATTTATATTTGGCAAGAACGGTCTTGTTGATCTGGAAGTTTGTCAGCGAGGAGTTCTCCCTATGAACTTAACTTCATTTTTTTTGCCCAGCCAAAGCATAAATTCATTCCTTTGATAAAATATTCTTATTTAATTTAGTAGTGGGATAATTGCTTATTTTTAATACATTGTTTATATTTTATTATGCAGTGATGGCAGCAGTATTTGTTATCATAAATAGCTTTGTAGGCTTACAATTTTTGTATCCTAACATTTGGATGATAAGCTTACAAAATGACTTAAGACGTAATCTAACCAGCTATTCTGCCACCATTAAATAGGAAAAGTGGCCTAGCATCTCTCCCTTGGGATCACCTGAGGGAAGACACACCTGGGTGTAACTTTAACCGTCTGCTGTGCTGCCTTTAAATAGTAGTCAGGGCTTGCTTTTTATCTTCTGAGATATCCCTGGGGAATACACACCTTGGTTTAACCTACATACACTTCAGTCCATTTTTGTCCCTCAGAAGTAATCACAAGTGCATTTATCTGGTAGTTTAATGTGTCTAGAAAAACACATTGGTAAACTGAAGTTAGTAGCGTCAGCATTCCGAATATTCCATAAAATCACAGGGTGGTTTGGATTGGAAGGGACCTTAAAGACCATCTCATTCTAACCCCCTGCAATGGGCAGGGACATCTTCTGCTAGACCACGTTGCTCAGAGCCCTATCCAACCTGGCCTTGAACACTTCCAGGGATTTATTAGAGTATAATTCTCCTTCCCTTCTGAGGCTCTTCTTTTGGCAAAATATATCTGTCTTTCGCCCTGTTATTGTTGCAGCTTAGAGGAGCTGTGAGTTGCAGTGTTGGAAGACTGAAGGATAAAATTCACCAGGGAGATCTGAATTACAGCCTCCAAATCTGGCACACCCATAAGATGCTCTTTTGTTGGCATTTGCAAAACTTTCAGTTTGTTAATTGTTTAATCTTAAATTAAAATAAAAGGAACCATCATTAGATATGAAATATCATTTCCTGACCAGTGATTCAGTGTTCCCTATAAAGCACAGCATCGGGAGCAATGTGGCAGCCACCATAAGCTATTATTTTATTATTTTAGAAATGAGGATGAGCTCAAGAACGTGGTGCTAGTCTTGACTCTGTGCCTTTCTGCTCTAGGTGAAATTCAGGGAGGTGATCTAGACACGTGTTAGAGTCATTGTGTCATCTAGCAATATGTTTTGCTTTGCCTCTTTGACAAGACTGCTATTAGTATGCAACTTTCAATGCATGATGGAGATAATTAATTTAAGAGAGAGAGATTGGTCTAATAATTGGAAGTAATAATCTCTGATTCGTCTCAGAGGTTTATTTTAGCTTGTGCTTAGCTATTTGTTCCTTATAACTATTCAGTATCACACACCATGTTCAGGACCCTGCATCATTCCAGGGTAGCTGGAGCTGGATCCTTCTCCTGTCCGCAGGGAGGAATTCTCATTCCTTCTTGGAGCTGATAACTGTATATATGCAAAGTTTCAGACCTTGGAATCAGGTTGGAATGCCCTGTAACATGTCCTAAACTTTATTTTCTTCTCACAGAACATAATTAGTGAAGAGCTGGCAGCATTCTGTCAACTCTCCCTTTTTTGTTGACATTGCACTTCAGAAAAAGCCCTTTGTNCGCTTTTTTTTTTTTTTTTTTTTTTTTTTTTTTTTTTTTTTTTTTTTTTTTTTTTGGTGTTACAAGATTAACAGAAAGGGAGCAATCTTTCCTAGCCTGCAGCTGCTGGATAAGTGGTAGGTTGGCAGGCTGTCTTTGTTTGGTCTTAGGGCTTCTGCATTTTTGGCTACCAGGCTGTTTCCAGCACCACAGAGTTGTGCAGAGTGAGGCTGTTGGGGGGAGTTTTGGTGACATGACAATAAAAGGAGAAGTTCTACCTTACATCAGCTTCCAGAGCATGGGAATTTGATGAATGCCAAAGTCAAGGATGTAGAAGAGTGTGGCCAATATCAGAAGACATG
Organism: Cephalopterus ornatus; assembly: GCA_013396775.1. Lineage (NCBI taxonomy): Eukaryota > Metazoa > Chordata > Aves > Passeriformes > Cotingidae > Cephalopterus > Cephalopterus ornatus. The sequence goes on along the minus strand of VZRE01013707.1, from coordinate 1,113 downwards.
ACTGGATCCCAGCAGTCCTATCCATACTGGAGAGAGACAAACAGTTGTCTGATCCTCTGTCTAGTCACTTCCAACTCCTCTATCTGAACGGGACTTTCTAAAGGTCAGACCACGAGAGATTCAAAGGGGAATGCTGTTGCATTCTGGTTTTAAGGCCTTGAGGGACTGTGGGAGTTTCAAGAACTTGTGGATCTACCAGTGAGACCTTTGAACCGCATGAGTCTTCCCAACCCAATCCTGCCACACTCCTGACTCTGACTATGTTATGCAGGTTTAGCCACTTAGTGCTGAGGCATGAGCAGGGAAATGATCACTCATACATCACATCATACTCTTGCTTCTCAGGCTGCTGCCTCTTCTTCTTATTCTCTGTTGATTTTAAGCTGTGTGAGGATTTCAAAGGTGCTGAATAACCCACACCTGCCCCCAGCGATGTCCATCTCTTAGCTCTCAGGATGTTTTTGGTCTATTCCTCCTTGCTGTTGATGTTCTCTCGTGAACACGCAGCATCATTCCTGGAGCCGTGAAAGAGCTCAGAAAGAGCATTAGTTTGTGAATGCCATGGGATGTTGTTTTGTGGTACAGATGAAGCACATTCGCAATTCCCTACACTTACTCCACAACCCAAGATGAAACACGTTGTACTCTTGCACCATTCCTTTATAGCAGCTGAAGAGAATCCGGTTTGAATTGCTGGAGTGTCTGTCCAGACTCTCATCTTTCAGAACCTCCTAGATCCTTTTCAAAAAAATTAGAAATTTCCTAAAAATGGGAGTATTCCTTTGGAATTTGCCTTGTTCCACATATTTTATGTGGAAGTCAAGGAATACTGCAAGTAGAGATAAAACACTACACCTTCTTGGTACCACAACCTTTAACCAAGTTTCTGACCAGTTAGTGACATGATTGGTTCTAATCAGGATGATTAATATTTAGCTAACTAGAAGACAGCTAACAGTGTTCTACTCCTGCCAGAGGCTTAGACTAGCACATGATTATCTTCTTCTAACTGGCTTGGCAGAAACGTGTGTGTGTTGGTTTGGGTGTTTTTGTTTTTTGTGTTTTTTTTTTTTTAGCCCTATGTCTAATAACCAGTACAACTGGTCTGTCTTC
>VZRE01013706.1:0-43431 GCA_013396775.1 Cephalopterus ornatus | reverse complement strand
TTCTATGATTCTATGATTCTATGATTAATTAGAGCAAGGAAGTTAATTGACTTTTTTTTCCTAAAGTGATATCAACTCCTGTATTTTTTCTTCAAGACAGTAAGAAATTAATAAAAAACTGCTGAAACTCCCACTCTGTTTTTCATGGGTTTTTTAATATTCCATGATCAAAAATACATTTATGAAACATCACAAAAAGATTCAAATATCTGTAGAGACTGTGAGAAAAGGTGCTTAAGATGTCTTCTCAATTATAAGGTCAGACACCAGGAACATTAAAAACCCATTGAATTTAATTTGGAAGGAGTGAATAACTACGCCTCTCTTTATACCCTAATAACATTGGGAGGGGCAGTGTTGCATCAGCAGTTGGCTTGAATTCAATCTTGTAAATCTTCTCCAGAATCCTTACCAATTTTTGTAGTCTGTATTTGTCCATTTGATAAACCTTTCCTATAAATAGTACTTGGCATTCATTCTGATTAAGCAGCAATTTTCCTCAAATTCATAGAGTTCAGTTAAGTGAAGGTAATTATGAATGTTAATTTTAGACTCCAAAAAGCTTAAAAATGTTTTACTGAAAAGTTTCTAACAAATTTATAAGTAAATTCCTGCAGATTATTTACTTTATACATACACTTATATAAAATATAGATCAGTATAGAATCATAAAATGGTTTGGTTTGAAAGGGACCCTAAAGATCCTCTAGTTCCAAACAAAATAAGAGTGCATAAAGCAGCATAGTAAACTTGAGCTCCGAGCAACAATTATAAATAATGCATTTTCTAAGATACTGTGATAGCAGTAGAACTCAACCTGCTTAAGAGGTGACACTGCCTGTGATGGTCAGTGACAGCTTTTAAGTCCTTTTACCAGTGAAACTTGATAAATCTAATAGTTAAGATACTAAATACTGATGTAAGAGAGAACTGTTTGAAAACAAGTGTGAAATACAAACGCTGCAAGGCTGACTTGTGGCACATTTTTGCCAACTGAAAAAGAAAAAAGGAACAGTTTCTTAAAGTGCTTCTAAATCACGTTTCTCTCCTGGGAGACCACAAGCACTAGAAAACTAGTGACTTGCAGACTGACCTGTTTAACTCTATTTGTCTGCAAGAGGGCTACATTCTATGGAATGGGTATGAAATTACTTCTGTGTGGAAGAAAAAAAACTAGTTGGTAACAACTAATTTCGAGCATTTATAGGCAAAACTCACCATTTGTTTTGCTGACCAGGAAGATGCCTTGAAGGCACTTTCTTAACATCATCTAGAAGTGAAGGTTACCACTGCAATAGAATACCTGTTACAAATGACAAAACAAATACAGCTAGGTATAACAAGGACTTCTTTAAGTAATTAGTGTATTGCCTCCATTTTAAAGTTCTTTGCCCCCTTTAGTAGGCATTAAGGAAGAGTTTATTTACAAAAATAACTCACAAGTTCTAACATGAACTGAACCTTCTCATTTTGCCAATATGCATCACAGTCCATTTGAAAACTTAGATGAGAAACTTTGGCCTGGATTTTTACTTTTAGTCCAGTAAACCCTTACTATTGTTTGCATTGTTTCGATACTCTGTGGACACATCTTCTGGCTCTTTGATCAGAGAATTTTTTGGCAGAGAAAAACTGTAAATGTTAAAATAAACAAAGAATCTTTGTGCCCAGGAGCAGGTGTCCCAGCTGCTAGATAAGATTTGCCGGCTCACAAGATTACTTGCTCTTATCCCAAGTGTCAGATACGTGGTTACAGTAGGCATATATTTAGTAGAAGAGCTTAATCCTTCCTTCTCCATCAGCACTGAAGCTGCAAACACTTCTGTCTTATGCCAGTGCAAAGTCAATTTAAAGGATACCAAATACTGATGAGCCAACTACAGTAGCTGGAGAGCAGTAGTAACCATCTGTAACAGCTTCTGACAAACTGCTCAGCCTTGGAAAATTATGAAAATCAAGTCTGAATTCTTGAATATTTTCAGATTTCCCAGTCACTCTTGGCTATAACTCTAATCACTGAAAAGTTACAATAGTATGACAGGTAAGGAGAGAAAGAGAAAGAAATCATAAACCTGTTTAGAAATGGCTTGAAGTTTGGCATATAAGTATACATAGACAAAAGGCGTTTCTGTCAGCAGCTTTTGCACACCTTTGCTTGTATAAAGCTTGTGTCATTATACAGGAACAGCAGAGCGTGACTGAAGTGCCCTGAGGGCACTAATAAGCCTTAATGGCCTCAGTGATCACGGGTCTGTGTCTCACTCTGATTATCCTTACCAGACCTGATCCAGACCTATGGTCTGACTCCCAGCTTGACATGCCTCATCACCATGAACCTGCCTGTTGCTCTGGGCTATTGGCCAACTGTGGCCATGGGCTCTGGGTCTGCTCTGCTGCCCTTGCCCATGTACACCTGGGTCCCAGCTGGCCAGACCCCTACTCTACTGGCTGTTAGCCCCTGAAACAGTTCCTACATCCCATCCTGTGGGGGCAGCTGGCCTTTGCTGTTCCCTTCCAGTAACCCAATCAAGTGAGGAAAACAGAAATAATCTATATCTCTTTGTACACAATATTCCACATTTAGATTCCATATAATAGGAAGCATTTTAAAGACCTGTTGTCCTTTACAGTGGAAGAAAACATTTAAAATTATTTTATGTTCCCTTACAATTTTCTTTAAATGTTTTTGAAAAGTTATTTAATCTACAACATTGATCTGGAGCTTGGCTAGAATGTCTGCTAAAATACAAATTTGGTGTTGAAACTCCATTTTCTGTAACCTTGAAAGGAAACCCACATCAATGAGATGCCATGAAAAGTGGCACTGTAATGAACACAGGAATTTCCAATGACTGGGAAGTCAGGAAGGGTGACAGTCATGACTTAGTGTGACTAGCCTAACTTTCCAACTTGTCTTGTTGCACAAAATCCCTATTCAATCCCAGGTGACAATCTTAGGAGCCACAGCCCACAAGGTCTATTATTCTGCCACAGAAGGAAACTAAGCTGCGTTGGTTCAATCAATTTTTGAAAACTGTAGATTGTTATTCATTTTCTTATCTCCCTAGTACTTACAAAAGCTTGCTTTTTCATTTGTTGCAAAGTTTTTTTCTAGAAAAAACTGTCTGACCCACGGTTCCTTGACTCTCCTTTTTCCTTTTCTAAAGATAACATGATGCATCTGTTCGCTTTTTTTGTCAGGTATCATTCACAAAATAACCAGTAAGAGCCATTATTCTGTGAGAGCCAACTACCCTATGATGAAGCTTGTCAAGGAGTTGATAAGAAAATATCGGCTTCATCTATCCACAGTATGCTATGTTTTTGCCTGAGTTCTTTCAACTCTTTGTGTAATGACTGTACTAAGCAGCTTCTTGTAATGTAACTTTTCATTTATTTTTTTGAAAATCAATAGAAAAAACAACCATTAAACACTACTACTTTTCAGCATCATCAATCATCAGTGAAAAGGAACAGATTTTCCTCAAAATCGCTTTTCTTGATAATATAATTAAATAACTACTCCGTTTTCACTTGATGTCTCCTGCCAATTGTCCTATATATTTTTTTACATTCTTTTATCATTTCCTTGTATACATTCTTAATAATTTGACTTAGTTTATGTTTTTAATTACTTTTTATCCTTTGATGTCAGTAATGAGTTTGTTATTTTGCCAAGTCAGTCTCTATCTACTACTCCTCTTACTTCTTTTTCTGCAACTAGTATCATATACTTCTGAGAAGTTAAAAGCTTTTCCTCACATTTCTGAATAAGACTTGCCTCCAAAATCTTACCTAATTCTCTCAATTTAATTACTTCAGACTGGTTTTAGTTTATTCTTTTTTTAAGCTTCATAAGGATTCCAAAATTAAACATACCTTTCTTTAACTATACTGCTTTCCTCTTTCAATCAATTTCTTCCTTTTGAGTAAAAACGCTAAATTTGGCTTTTTAGACTAGGGAAAATGAAGAGGATATTATTAGACACCAGATCAGCTATTATCGGGTCAGAACCACCTTGGGGGAGGGGGTGGAAAGAGCTAGGGCTAGGCCTGCAGCCAAGACGGCTGAGGGCACATGGCAGGGAATGCCATGTGGCTGGGCTATCAATAGGGTCCTCCTGGTGGCCCACCCACACCACACCCCCTGGAGCCTCTGACTGGCTGTGGCACTCTCCCTTCGGCTAGAGGGACAGTGAGTGTCAGGGAACCAAAGATCCCACCCAGAGGGAGCGGCCAAAGTCTATAAATAGACTCTCAGGAGGTTTCCATCTCTCCTTGGCCTCTGTCCTCCTGACCCGTTAACATGTGACCTTCTAAGTGGTAACTATATTTTTCTCTCCTCTCTCTCTCTCTTTATTCTTTCTTTTGTTAATCTCTCTTCCTTTATTCTTGTGGGCAACTTAAACACATATTGTCTGTATTTCACGTAAGCTGCATGGAGTTCATGTTTGCTGAGCGTAACAAAAGTTCCTTACTCCATAGCCATGCCTACTAGTCCCAGTAGCTTGTCGTAATGCTTTTCCTTGGTTTGCATGTTATTTCTGTAAAACCCTTTTTGGCAAATGCCTATTTTTTCACCAAATTAAGAGAAATCTCTTAGAGAAAAGGTGTGTAGTCTTTTCTTCAGACGCGAACTCATGGTATCAAAGAATCAAAAGACTTTGCAAGAATCTATGTAGGCAAAATCTCTTGAAGCCTGAAATTAAAGTGTAACACCTGGTAAAACCATGGAGTTTCTGGACCAGGGTTTAGCAGATGTCTAACTCATTCTTTATTAGTTACTATGCCTCTGCTGATATTCTTCTGTTTGAAATATTTCAAGAAAGGTTATGCAAAAAGGGGTCTTTGACATCAGACCTTGGAATCAATAAAGATGTGGCGTATAAACCCACAATATACTTTATTTTAGAATACGCTGAGTAAATGTTGTATCATATTCAGAGGTGCAGTTCTTTGACTGAGAAACCAGTGAAAACATCCATCTGTATATATATACTGTCATTTATTTCTAGAGTACACTGCACATTACAAAAAATTTAAATTTACATTTACAGGAGTGAATAACAACAGTGTTGGATGTTAGCTCTGATTTTGGTCCAGGATCTATGATTCAAACATAGGCAGTGGAGCCCACCACACAGTCCATAAGAACAGAGAGTCACCAGGCAAAACATGACAGATGGCAAAACTAACAAATGGTGGAATACTGGAACAAAGAGAAAAGACTGACAAAATATCCCTAGGCCTGGCATCTGCTATGACATCTCCTAAGTCTGTTGTACCTGGACTTCAATCAACTGAACAGCATTCTACTGATTTAGGGAGAGGATGGGACAAGGAATGAGGCCCACAGGTCAGACAGAGATACTGTTCTAGCAGGGGAATATGCAGGGCGAGTATTGGTCTGGTGAAGAAGTGCATATAGATTACAGAAATGTTCCTCGTTTTTAAAAGCACATTTTGGAAGTGATTTTGTCCTCTGACATAAGTAATAAAAAGCACAACATAAGGTAAAAAAGCTGGTTTCCATCCAAACTAAAATGGTAAAAATATGTAACAGCTTGGCTTTAAAAGGATGTCCATCTGTTAGTAAACTAGTGATCATACCATATCCACAATGGTCTAACAAACTAACAGCCAAAAAATTATTGCCCACACCCACAGCTCAGTAAATATTTAGGGCTGGTTTTTTGTTTACAGCGAGACCATTTTAAGTGATGAAGTGAAAGTTTTCCCATTTAAAAATGTCTTTAAACATCCAAAGTCTTATAGAAATATGTTATTGAAAAATGTTCCCATAGACAAAACTCCTCTCCTTACAGGTTTTAGCGGGAATACAGCAAGCCAATTCTTTTGCCTTGGTAGGGGTATCTTGATCTGAATTCTGATGGCAGTATTTAACATTCAGTGTATGAGCCTGTGGAGGTAACAGTCTTCCATAAAAGTGTTCTTGGCTAGAAATGGTGTTCTTGACTAACTGATTAGACACAAATTTAAATAGCTGCACTACCAATTTCAGCAGATTGAAGATTGCCTGCTTAGCAAACACGTGCCAAGGGTGCTTCATTACTTGCCATACTTAAGCCAGCTAGATCTAAAGCTAACTTGGCCACAGTATCCAAGCTTAAATCATGTTCTTAATATATACAAGCCCTTCAAGGCTTTATGTCTCATGTCACATCAAAAAATTTTACACCATTAAAGAAATGTGACCAGAGACTGGGGAAACTTCAGTTTTCTTAGGCTTTAGCATCTCCTGCTGATTCCACCAGAGCTGTGTTTGCAAATGAACAAAGCTAAAGTCTCAGATAAAGGGATGTTTACATTTGCTCTACTTCACGCAGCACAGGCCCTGCACTGATGCACCACGTATGCAGCACATACATTCAGCTGTTCAGCTGAAATGTCATGATAAGAAACTGTTCCTACGGCTTCATACTACGAACTTAAATTTCACAAGGCTGGAAATGAAGCAGCAAATTTCAATAGAGCACAAAAAACAATATTTATTGAAATTGCTGACTTGATATATTTTTGTTTGACTCTCCATTTATCAATGTTTTTCAAAAAATACATGAAGTATGTAATAGTATAAGCCTTGTATCACAGCAGACAGAGTCTTCCTCTTAGAATGGTTGTAACAATTTACTATTTTAAGGTTGGTGCAACAACAATCCATGTGGTTCAGCAGAACTATAATTCTGCTGTCACTGGATGCTTAGTAAACAAAATCCCATACAAATTAAAATGTCTTAGGTGCCTGGCCCATGAATGTGAATGAACTTACTAGAAAACAAAAAAGTCCACAATACCAATCCAGAATGACTTGCTATCAACATGACCTTTGGCTTTTGAAAAAACATGAATATTTTTCATCTTGAACACTTACAAATGCAACAAAATCAGCCAAATTAATTCATAGATATCTATAGTCTATCAACCCTCTTTTGTGAGAGTCGTTTCAGTGACCTTCAGCCAAGACAGGTGTAGAACAGTGCATACTACACATAAAGGTGACCATACACAGCATAGTCTCTATCATAGAATCATAGAGCGGTTTGGGTTGGAAGGGACCTGAAAAATCATCTAGTTTCAATGCCCATCCATGCTCAAAGACCCATCCAACCTGGCCTTGAACACTTCCAGGGGTGGGGCATCCGCAACTGCTCTGGGCAACCTGTGCCACTCCCTTAACACCCTCTAAGCAAAGAATTTCTCTCTAATATCTAGTCTAAGCCTATCCTCTTTAAATTTAAAGCTATTATCCCTTGTTCTATCACATTTTCCCCCGCTTTGGGGGTACCTGAGCTAGGACAAGATAGCTCAGATTCAGTGTCACATTGGCTTGCAGAGGATAAAGCTCAGCCTTTCTTGGTTTCCTTGGCTGCTTTTGATTGAGTTTTCCTCACTGCTGCTATCGAGAGCCCACCTGGAAGCTGGAAGGCAGAGTCCTTGAACACCTCATGATAGACTTTGCAACAAAACTGGTGCTGTTTTAAATTTTATATAGTGACGTTCCAAATGTTAGCTATTTTTAGGAAAATGCTTTATGGTATTAATTTATAGAAAGAGGAGACTAGAAGGAACCTGCGTCATCATGTCTAATCCCCTGCTATTACAAGCAGTCACATCATATAATCCTTTTAATAAACTAAAGTGCACTTGGATACCATGGTGATGAGTACTTCATAAATATGGATATTCGTAGCCTTGCAGAAAATAAAATGATAAAAAAGTGCAGTGGATGAACAGAAGGATTACGAGTGACAGAGGTGAGTACAGCACAGCTCTAAGGGTATTACTTTTTTTTTTCCCCAAGAGATTAATGAAAACTTTACTGAAACCTTCACTCCATCTGAAGTAAGAGTTATGTCAACTGGGGAAGGGGTCAATTTCAAACACAGGACTTATGAGAAGTACAATAGTGGAAGAAAGAAAATAAGGATAGTAAAGAGCTAGAACAAAAGGCACTGTCAATATAAAAAACTTTCTCCATTCTTCGCAGTGCATAATGCAATGGCAGAAGGTCAAGAGAACAAACCCACAGGCATTTACAGATTTTTTCGGAAGTTATTTAGTCAGGCAAGTTCATAGGAGAAAAAATAATTTCCTTACCTTTGTACTTATCAGAAAACCAGGGACCCAAGCCAGACCTAATTTAACGTTCTTAATTACAATATTTAATTTTATGCATTGTGTGCCTCTAGTTTATTTTCCTATGCTTGGCTTTCCTGCATTTGCAGGATAGTTCTGGAAGACAAATCCTTATTTTAATGAAGGAGTTTTGGTGGAATTTATAACCGTTGTAATTTTTATTTCAGCAAGTTTGATCAGTTTCAGCATAAAACTGAAATCTTCTCCTATATATCCTTGACTCAATCTCCTTCCATTTAGGAAAAATCCTCATTTAGAAGCCACACCTTTATCCTGCAAGCTGCCAGAAAAAGGAATTAAATTGCATAAGAGACATCTTCTATTTACAGCCACAGGGAGAAGTAATGAAATTTAATGAAAGCTGCAGCTCTAAATAAAGGCACGGAGAACCTCTACCCCTGTCCTGCTGAAAATGAGGTTGCAGGTTACACACAATGAGTAACATTCAAACCCTCTGCAACCCCATTATCTCCAATGGACTTACAGCAGAGATATACTTGGCATGGTTTTCATTCCAGATAGAGGAATAAAGAACTAATCATTTTTATTCTTGCAAATGCACAAAAGGAAGAACAGCAGCAAATGTTATAACAGGCATGATTATAACAGAGTAAAAATACATGCACTTCTATTTCATTTCATATCTAAAAAATACTAAATACATGGTTAGGTTAAAAAAAGGTAAAATGCTAGGTTATTTGTTATTTTCTAGGGAACCCCTAGAATGAAAAATTAAAGCATTTACTATGGGTGCAAAATTTCTATTGAAAACAAAGAAAGCAAAATAAATTTAAGGTCTATCAGATAGGACACCTTCTCAGTTGTGCTACAAAGGACATTCCCTTGAGAAATTAAACAGATCATTTTGGTGAATCGCCAATAGAAAATGCAAGTAAAAACAGCTTGGTGGTTTGGTTGGGGTTTTTTTAAAGCCATTGCAACATTTCCTGTAGTTGTCTGGCATATGAAAGAAAATTTTGAAAGTCAAAAAGCCTTTACAAAGAAATTCTCAGTATGGTCACAATACATCAATTAATATTTAAGAAAACATTGAGCTTTATAAAATAAAGGGATTAGATGGACTCTGTGGCTACAACTGTAGTAAAAAAACAATGTGGTGAGTTGACCCCTCTGGACAACAGGTGCCCAACAAATCTGCTTTATCACTGCCTTCCTCAGCTGGGCAAGGCAGAGGAAATATAATGAAAGGCTCATGGGTCAATGTAAGGACAGGGAGAGATCGTTCGCCACTGACCATCATGGGCAGAACAGGCTTGACTTTGGGAAACTAATTTGTTACCAATGAAATCAGAGTAATCTAATGAGAAATAAAGCCAAATCTTAAAAACACTTTCCTCCCCACCCCATCTTTCTTCCTGGGGTTAACTTTACTCACCATCTTCTCTATCTCCTCCTCCCCACTGGCACAGGGTGATAGAGAATGGCAGCTGCAGTCAGTTCATCACACTGTTGTCTCTACCACTCCTTCCTCCTCAGGGGAAGGACTCCTCACACTCTGCTCCTGCTCCAGCATGGGGTCCCTCCCACAAGAGACAATCCTCCATGAACTTCTCCGATGTGAGTCCTTTCCATGGGCTGCAGTTCCTCATGAACTGCTCCAGCATGTGTCCCTTCCACAGGGTGCAGTCCTTCAGGAACAGGCTGCTCCGACATGAGTCCCCCATGGGGTCACAAGTCCTGCCAGCAAACCTGCTCCAGAGTGGGTTCCTCGCTCCATGGGCCACAAGGTGTTGCCAGGAGCAGACTGCAGCAGTGTGGGCTTCCCATGGGGTCACACCTTCCCTCAGGCAGCTGCTCCAACACCGGATGCTTCATGAGCTGCAGGTGGATCTCTGCTCCACCGTGGACCTCCATGGGCTGCAGGGGCACAGCTGCTTCACCATAGTCTGTACCACAGGCTGCAGGGGAATCTCAGCTCCCAAGCTTAGAGCACTTCTTCCTCCTCCTCCTCCTTCACTGACCTTGGTAACTGCAGAATTGTTTCTCTTACATACTCTCACTCCTCTCTGCTGTTGTTGTTCTGCAGTTTCCCCCCACCCCCACCTGCCACTTCTTATCCCAGAGGTCCAAATTAAAACTGTGCCCAGGAGCAGGCCAGCTACTAGTTCTGCCATCTGGACAGTCACAGAAGTGCTCAAGATTGTGCTGCTGACTTGCAGTTACCTGTACAAGGTAACTGTAGCTTATAATTCCTACCAACAGTAAACTGCACTCTGAGGGAAGCGAGGCATAGATTAAGTAAATAAATGTATAGGGCCTACATAGGCTAGAAGACCAACCTGGTAAACAGTATATGTGCTTTGTAGACACGAGACAGTGCACCAAAATTTAATCACAGTGAAATTTCACAGAATTTAATCACAGTGTGGAATTTCAATATCAGGCCCAACACTGCAAATAAACTCACAATGCTATGTCTGAAGATGATTGCCCAAAACTTCTGTGAGCACTCAAAACTCTTAGTTTAAGGAATGTAGGAATCCTAAAACAGTTCTAATAACCATTGCACAGGATTAGTCCAGTGTTACATGTTCCTCTGATTACACAGGTTTATGGCACATAAAGCATTCCTTGCATTTTGATTAAAGTCTTCCCCAGTCTGTAAGGCTATTTTTATGCTATTGTCATGTATTTATACAATTAGACCTAATTTATACAATTAGACCTAATTACTTAATTGTTGTAGCATGCATGATGAAATAATGAGAACGTGCAATTAAGATGTGCAATTACATAATTACAATGTGTAATGACATTAGGTATAAATATCCTAAAATGTTACGGGAAAAATATACCATTCAAATAGAAGAAATTATTTAAGTTGTGCTTCAGTTTTAAAAATACATACCAAACTATGAAATCATTCCTCAAAGCTGAGGAATTTGCTTCTCATTTTGAAGTCACCATAGTTAAGTACTGCCCATTTATAGCAGTGAAATTTATGTTTAGGTAGGAAAGTGTAGTGAAAAAAATATATATATGCCGGGATACCTGAGGTTATTTTTATTTGGTATAATTTTAGAACATCAGGTTCCAATTTCCATGTGTCTTTTTTTATAATCTGGAGCAAAACTGCAACTTTGACTGTTGTACACAAACATATCAAATAACACAACTTTAGAATTTAGTACGGATGTACAACGTGGAGCCAATGAATTATCAAGGTAATAAACCAAATAATTAATTCCAGCCTTACTCTGAAATGTGGTATCAACTCCTATAAAAAATACATAAACAGGAAAGTATCATGCCCTCAGGAACTTCCTAAAATATCTGTTTCATCTTCCCAAGGTTTGGGACCTCCCCACAACCTCTCCTTCCCCACCCCCTGAGAGATCCCACGTGCACCCCCCCAAGAGTTTCCATTGATCTCCAGGAAGACCACCTACTGGATTCTCAGTGGTACCTCTCAAAAGCTGAGATGTCTCACTTAAAGGCTGTTTACTAATTAAAATTAGATTTAATTCCTGTAAGCATTTTAAACCCACAGAGATACAGAAGGGTGAGATAGATTGCGCTGTAGCTGGGGCAACTTCATTGCTCTTGGTAACATACAAGAATCCCAGACTGACTCTGAGCTCCTTACAGAACTGACAAGTAGAGCAGCAATAAGTTTACAAGTAAAACGAGCAATAGTGATTAGAATTTGTCTTTTCTTCAGAAAAAAAATATGTTGACAAAAGATTTTGACTAGCTAAATTTGAACTTCCCAAACACTTATTTTGCCAATGTTTCCACTCTGAAAGTTCCAATCAAAAAGTAAGTTTCGCCTGTCAGTTCAGTATGATACTTCATATTTATTTAAAAAGTCTTTCATTAAAACAAATCAGTACTGAAATATTTTCATTTTCCATTATGGGAAGTATTATTTTCAGATATCTTTCTATTACCCTTTAATTTCACTAGAAGAAGGAAGGGAAGGGAAAAGAACAGCATAAATAAAAGTTTGATAAAGTTTTCATGGCTGAAATACTGATGTTAAAACTGACTAAAAGCTTTATGTTGATTTCTATCATCAGTATTTGAAGCATAATATCTAAAGAATATTTGAAGTGATAGAAAGGTAGACATTGTTTCTCTACAAGAAATACAAATAATCCCAAACAGCTTGAAGTGGGTGGCCAAAAAAGCATAAAAGGCTCAAGGGAAATATAAGGCTGTGGGATGCTTGCAGTCCTAATTTCTAGACCTTCAGCCCTAAGATATGGAAAAGCTGTACCAAACTGGGAGCAGAGCTGCCAGAGTTACAGATGTGCATTTCACTCTCTCCCAGCTGGGTGGTCTCTGCAGATGAGATGGTGCACAAGTAATTAGGTTGGTAACTTGGACCTCACATCATCTGTCAGCTGCAGTTGTTCCTGAGGCAACAAAGCTTCTTGTGACATACCAACATATGCAGCACCTACATGGCAGTGAAATCCCATGCGATCATATGCCTTGAAGCTTGAGATTTGTAGTCTTTGAAATTTCATTCTGAGAAAAACAACTTCAGATGCAGTTTTCAGAAATCTTCCACAATGTACCTTTCTTTAAAAAGGTAATTCTGTTTCAAAGACAGTTATAAAGTAACATAATTTTCCCTTATTAAAGAGTTCTCAGATAATAGCACACTATACTTAGGCTTACCAAAATGTTCTTCTTCCTTTCTGAATATTTCAACCTCAACAATTCTCCAGTGTCAGACCCGAAGTCCTGTCTGAAACCTGAAGATAGTTCTGTAACAAGTGTGTGCTTCAGGTTTAAAAGATGCTGTGTTTTGCTCTACTGGTTCAAACTTGGCTTGTCTGATGCTCCTCCAATTTTTGTATAGCTGTACATCTCAATATCAGACACATATAAATGTAACCCTCCCCCAACCCTTAAAATGTAAACTTAAAGTTTTCATGAATGATATAATGCTGGCAAAATAGTTATGAAAATGGGATTCTGACAGGAAATGTTTGCCAAATTTTCTCTTCTTTTTTTTTTTTTCATTTACTGACAGAGAAACCCATGTAAGAGAAGGGCATGAGGAAGAAATATTTATCTTGTGTTAATAATTTCCTTGAAAATCCTAGAAACACTGGCAATAACAAAGACATTTTGGCTCTTGACATTTAAAGAAAGACTAACATTTTATATCTGTCAACACTGTCAAATGATAAAGTGACGTTCTGTGTCATTTGATCAGAAATTTTCTCATGGGGGAGGTTTGCATTTTATGTTAGATTAGATTATCCAGATAAGTCTCTCTCTTTTTATTTTTTTGCCATTTATGATAATACTTGTTATAAAACAAAAATTAAAGTGAAAAATGGTTTTTGACTGAGCAATGTATTGGCAAACATAATTACTACCTCAAATGGGATAAAGTCATATAAATCACCTGCTCGTAAATCCTGCGTTGTAATCCCCTAAAATCTATCACTGGTCTTTATTACAACCCTCCTATTGTGCAGTCTTTCACCTGATATGAAGCTTGTGGAATTACAAAAAATATATCAGTAGTAAAACACTGTTCATGAAAGCTGGCAGGGTATGTAAAAGTTAACTGCACTGTGTATTTTACCCTTTGGTTGGTTTACAACAAAGCCAATCATGCTCTGAATTCTGTGGTGGAAAACAACACATCTTTCATCCAGTTAGCTATTATATGGATGCTTAGGACCACATGGACTGCGCCCTGGAAAGCGATTACGCTGCTCTCAAGGAGATAAGATAATGCTAGAGGGTTTAGCTGGTCTCATGTTTATACTGTGAGTTCATATAGCCTAAGTTCTTGGCGCTGCTCTGTCCTAGTTTTCACCCCTGAGCTGAGCCAGCTGTCAAAACCTAGCAGGTCCCTCTGATTTACATGCTTTCTGTTGAGCATGTTTGAAGGTAAGCCTGAAAACAGAGCTAAAGGTCTGTTCTAGAGTTGGTTCGGTGAGTTGGAGTTACTACACAAGTATCCCAATCAGGCTTTTAAATGAGACCTGAAACACTCATCAGGAGAACTCATCGTTCAGGAAACAAGGTAATAGATGAAAATTTATTTTCTTCCTTGTTTTTAAAGAGACATAACAACATACAAACAAAATTTGCCTCTTGAATATCATCCTTGCATGTTGTGGACACAGCCAGGACAGCTGACTCCAAGTGACCAAAAGGATATCCCATACCATACTGTCGTGCTCAGTATATAAAGCTGGGGGGAGAAGAAGGAAGGGTGAACACACTCAAAGTTGTGATGTTTTGTCTTCCCAAGTCACCATTATGTGTGATGAAGCCCCGCTTTACTGGGAATGGCTGAACACCCACCTGCCCCTATGAAACGGTGAATTATTTCCTTGTTTTGCACAGTTTTTGCACGGCTTTTTCTTTCCCTATTAAACTGTCTTCATCTCAACCCACAAATAGTCTCACTTTTACCCCTCCAATTCTCTCCCCCATCCCACCAGGAGCAGGTGGGAAGTGAGAAAGGGGCTGAGCTGCCAGCTGGGGTTAAACCATCAGCTCTGGGATTGTACATTCACAGATAGAGTTGAGCTTAAATCACAATAGGTCTAGAATGCTACAGCACTGTTTCCTCATTGATAACAAGCATGCCTTACCAAATGATCCATCTTATCAAAATTAACCAAGGCAGCTAGTTGGAGAATCTGATCCAGTCAAAATGTAACCCAGCAAAAGAAAGATCTTTCCATCTCCTTTAGTTGGATAATGGTAGAGCCAACAGAGGGAGGGTGGGAATACTTTCATCGTAAGCTGTTTGTGAGACAGCAGGGTAAGGTAAAGGGACTGTAAGGGCTAAAGAAAGGTGTGCAACATTTGGAGCCTCTGATGGCAGGGAGCTTTTTAAGTGCTGATCAGCATTTGACAGGACCAGCAGTCTGTGGAAATACTTCAGGACTGGGCTGTTATTTAACATTTACAAATTAATATTGCACTCAAGATAATGAATGGCTTGAGCACACATGCTTTCACACACCACCTGTCCATTCCCCTCTCACTTCTGTTATTTCTTCTCATGCTGAAGATAGCTTGCTAATTGCTGTGCTTCTATGTAATATGACATGGCCACAGGGAATTAAGAGATGGGAGGGAGGGTGAGAGAGAGAGAATGCGCTTGTGTTTTGAATAACTTCTTCATCTTGTCTCTACTGGTAATAAGAGTTTATTGTTCTAACCCCTTGGTCACCTCTTTAAATATATGAAAGGGCAATGGCTACACTTCTTAGGCACTGCAATGGCAGACCTGTGATATATAGCTACACACCACCACCAGTTAGATCCAGTCAACTGCTCCCTTTGCAGGCATTCACAACTGAAACAACCAAATGTGCCTATTAGCACCCGAGACGAGCACTTCGTCAGTAACCAGTGAGACTCACATGTTACAAAGCAGGATGAGAGTTTTGGATAACAACTTATTTGTATGTTGCCATCATTAGAAGGAAGAAATTATGTAAACCAGGCTTTTGAAATAAGGTGCAGGAGCAAGATGGAAGATAATGTGGTATCAACAGGGAATTTTGAATTACCCAGAGTGGTTTTTGAAAAACTGCAAAACATCTGTGGAAAATTCATAAGTATGGACTTTCTAGATACGTGTATTCTAAATGGTAATGCTGTATGTGAAATTTATTTCCTAAAGAAAGCACGTCAGTGTTTCTGCTTCATTGATGGTAATGACAACAAACTCTTCTGCTACTTTCAGACTAAAAACTTTTTCATTAAATACTGTCATTTCCATGACCTGATGCTTTTCTTTCAACTTTAACAACTAATAAGTACTCAGCATAAAAATATATTTGAATAGGGAATATCCCCAAGGATATTAAAATTATGTTGTCTGAAGAACACACTTCAATCTCTGTCACAAGAAGATATTTCAATCTGAAAACATCTGCTTAAATCAAAATACGTAATTTACGTCAAAGATAAATTCATATAATCTTGTATTCTGTCAGTTGGGACCTAAGGATTTTTCCAATTGCCCTGAACAGGAGTTTTTTCATAGGCAGTGTCAAAACAAAAAGATACTCTGAGAACCCACTGTAAGTTAACCATTACCCCCGTTACATGACTACCACATTAAATAGGTGGTGCTTTTATTTATTGCCCAAAGTGCTCCCTCTACAGCCTTAACTCTACTTCAGAGCAATCTCTGATCCACACTGTCTGTAATAGGAGAGGATACAATATAACATGTCTCAGGAATACTTAACAGTATGCACTTAGTCCTTATATGCACGCTAAAACTCACACTGGCCCTAAACCACTACAGCTAAAACTTTATTTATGTGTATATAAACTGGAATATATACCTTCTGTATATGCTGCACTGGTATTATACACCTAAATTATAACTAGCAGAAACAATGGAAAAAAATTAAGTGTTTCTCTGTGAGCACTTTATTTTTTCTAGCAAACTGGATTTAATTTAATATGGGTACTAAAAAGCAAATCCTGCTGAGGCTACCAAAATCAGGTAATATTTTTGGTGTATCTTTAACACATTAATTACAGATTCAAATTCTGATTTTTTTATTGTATAGAGTTATTGTTTCTGCCCTGCAATAAATTGACAGTTAGTAGAGGTTTCCCTTTCTGTCTCCCTGGGAATGTCTGCTGGCACTCCAAAACCATTAACACAGCAGCATATTTCCTGTACTTTTATAGAGGACTGGAGACCTGAACCATCAGTATTATGATCTTATATTGTTCTTTGCTTTACCACTGGTGTGCTAACCTGAATAAGAAAGTAAATGTCAATTTCTTCTTCAGACAGAGTATACCCAAGTTCTTTAGGAAAATTTTTTCACAGACATGTTCAATTTTTATGTTCACAGTTCTTAAAGGTTTGAGATACTACTTTTTACAAACTGTATAAGAAATGGTAACAAGCAGAAAACCTCAGCCTTGCTTCATTTATTTATGTTTTTCTGTGATACTTTCTCACTCAAATAAATGAATTTATCTTCATGATAGCCTTGTGAGTTCAAGGCTGCCATTTCCATTTTTCTCTGTACCAATACAGATGTTAGAAGCTTTTCTTCTTGACTGGGGAGAATAGAGGGAGATAGTCATTTGCTGAGTGAATTTCAATTTCTGTATAAAGCATTTGGAGAGCAACTTATATTTTAAAGCAAAGGAAAGCCCAGAGAAATGTACCATACTTAAACTACAATGTATCAAAGCTGACAGTAAGCATGCTCTCTTCATTCTCCAGCACCTCTTTGTTCTGTCCCACCCCCCCTCTTATATATCCTTCAGCTTTAATTATTTTTATTACTTATTATTTATGCTACTCAAATTATGCTAGGTATTTTTTGGAGACAACCCTTGCTCTGAACAGCATAATATAATAATAACTGTATGATACCAGAATACCATTTCTCCCTCTTTTATTGCTCTATTACTGTTCAAACTGAATAGCTCTGAATTTAACGTATTTCTCCTCATCTCCCTGCGCCCCAGGGAAGGACAACCATCTCCACTGTACACATGGGATACCAAATAGGTCTATAGTGTACACTGAGTAGAGGTCTCAAAACAGTTTTTCCATTCTCTAGTCTCATTCTAATGTGATCCGCTTGTGAAAGGGCTGCTGGGCCCTGCCACTGACATACATTCCAATTGCCTTAGCAGAAATCCTGTGTCATCCTCAGATAATTTTTATAAGGCTCCTGGTGCCACCTGGCTAAAGGGCATGAGTGCTTATAAAAAAGTTGATTTGTGGTTGTTCTCTTAAATAATTAGATTGATCCACAAGCATCCTGCAGCTGCTTAGACTCTGAGCAAGGTAAAGGAGAGAGTCAGATTTTAGCTTCCCCAGACAGTGTGTCTGTCCCCAGAGGTTAATGGACAGATTCTTGAGAAATCAGGTAGACATCCATCTATCTCCTTTGAAGGCTGAACACAAAATGACTACTGGATCAGTAGTAGCAGGGGGATTTCAAAGGCTTCTAAGACTTAGGTAAACTAAGAAGTCAGTGAACTATCCCCATCTCAAGTAGCTAGGACACCCAAAGACACAGATCTACTCTGCAGAATTTTAATACTCAAACCTATTTGCAAAGGCCACCTTTCTTTCTCCATTCTCCCCTAGGCAATAACACCTTTAGTCATGCACTGCATAGCCACAAAACTGAGACATTCACAATCTGTGGAACAGCTGCCTTTTGAATTTCTCTTCCCTAAATATGTTTCTCTCCCACCAGAGGCTGAAAGTGTTGCTTTTGATTATAAACACCTCCTACATCCCTGCTGAGCAGATTGCCTTTCTCCCTCCCAGACTACCTCTGCAAATACACCAGGAAAACTGCCAGTATACAGTTCTCCTCCCTCCTTTATTGAGAAAACTGTATCCTGAGAGCATGCTACAGGTGCAGCTGTCATACAAACTAACCCCCACAGCCAATTAAAAATACTCTAGCCGGGATAAATTGGAGTCTTCTAGGGAATTTTCCCCTATTTTCTGAAACATTAGTAACTGTACACAAATAAGTAAACTTCCAACCATTCCGTCTGTTATGAATGAACATATAATAAGTCTGAGTAAAAATCAAAGAGAGTTTTATGGATCATATCTTATATAACAGGTTTTACTCTCTTCTCCATACCATTTCTCTTTAAATTAATAGTGGGAAAGATGGAAGGAATAAATAAAATACAGAAAAAAATTATTGCCAATTTACTAGGGCTTTTTTTTCCAAATATCATCACATTCATCATTAAAAACGCTATCTTTCAAAAAACAGAACCATGTGGTCTCATTCTTATAAACTCACAGTTCTCACATACTTTATTCTCTCATCTGTCTATCCGACATTCAGCTGGATTCATACTGCCAAGTCTCAGGCAAATAACATGATAATAAAACCAATAATCCCACCTACACTCCAGCTTAGCTGGAAATACCTTCCATGTGCATGTGACATCAGGGTCTCTCTCCTATACAAACATGACAACAATCTTTTTTTCTGCTCCACAGCCAGTGGGTTTAGTGGGGCAATGTGACCCACCGTCCAGATGTATCCAGGGTAAGGGGAGGTTGCAGAATAAGGACAGGAATGTGGCACTGCTCTGCCACAAAGAACATTTTGTTAAGCAAGATTCCAAACACAAGGAGTTCAGCTGGACAATGTAATGTCCAGGAGGGTCATCACCTCTGAGATATAAACCTCCTCTGACAGCCTCTGCAGTCCATGCAGCTAATATTCCATATGAAACTGTAGTCCGTGCTGCAGCCCAACAATACGGTTCTTCCACAGACAAGTGATCTAATGTTGAAGAGACAACTCTAGAATAAAACACAACCACGGGTGACATAAAATAAGAATTGTTGATATTGGCTAGAAGTTAAACATAATATAAACAAAAACACAGTCAGTGTGATGCCAGCCCTCTGACCTTACAGAATTGTTGTCAGCTCTTGGAACCCCCACTTCCAGTCATTTTTTTCCATCTATTGTAGCAATGTAGCAATCTCTCATAGAATAAAACTGCCCTATTTCACTCTGCTTCCTCAATATAAATAAATATATATGTCCGATTACATAGCATATTCAGTTACTACAGTGTGATACAGCACATGTAACTAACTGTGTGTTGCAGGCAGAAGAGTCCCAACTCAGAAAATTTCACTTAATTTAAGTAACTGACAATTTTTAACGTAAAGTTCTAATTACTGACGCAGGTATTGAGAAAAAAAGAAAGCCAACAATTAAGTTAAACACTTAGAGAAACACCTTGCCTCCCCATTCCTCAGATGCAACTTCAGCCCCACATCTCTTTTTCCACTTTCCCAGTCTCACCTTACTCTGTTTTGCCAAACCCTTCAGCGTAGTGTTGGGTGATACAGCAGGTCTGGATCAGTGCACAGAGGTTTATTTCTGCTTCCCATTGTTTCTTGCTGGTTTTCTTCCCCTTCTTATGGCTTCTACCGCTCCTCTGCCCTGGTGCAGGACCCTCCATGGACCCCCATCCCTTCAGGGATGTTCCTGCCCCCATTTGAGGACATCCAGCTGTGATCACAGCAATGTCCCCTTCCACACTGCTCCCCTACTTTACCTCCCTTTTTTCAGCCTTTTTCTTCAAGTAGGTCTATTCACTTTTTTCCTCATGTGTCACCTTCTCTGTGACATTCAGTGTTTCCTCTCACCTATGTCCCTTTACATTCCTTCACAGACGTGTCCTCCCAGCCCCCAGGATGCACCTCCCAGTCCAGTGGCACTCCCACCCTGGAACTGGTCACAGAGAGCACTGGCCGGTTTGTGGCCTCCTCCCAAGAGGGCACCCTGCTGCCAAACTCTGTGGCTGCTGCCCAATGAATGGGGCTGTGCAACTGAACAATCTTATTACAAGTTCCACCTGATATATCTTTTAAGTATTTCCCATTCCGAGAATGTCCAGTGGCATCCAACAGTCCCACTGAAGTCAACGGGACCATTAATATGATTAAGTGATCTGCTCTGTGTTTCCAAGGACTGTTTTAACTATTCCCACTACTTGGAAAAAGAGGCAGTAAATTTTTTTCAGGAATTTTGCAGTTGTTAACCAAGCAATGGAGATACTCAACAAAATTGTGGGACTTACTGGAGTGGTTTGGAAATAAATTATGATCTGCCAGTGATGGTGAATAGAATCTGTTGCATCAGGATCAAACTTCCTGTTGTCACTGAAGTAGGTGTGCTTAGGGACATGGCTTAGTGATGGACCTGAAAATGCTAGGTTAATGGCTGGATTCAATGACCTTAGAGGTCTTTTCCAACCATTTTTTTCTGTGATTCTCTAGAATAATTTACTACTTTAGTCTACTCTGAATTTATATGTTGCATATCAAAACATTTATTACACAAAAAAAGAAATGTAAATGAAGTGAGAACTAGACAGCTTATCCTAGTGAAATATCTGCTGAAATCACATTAGTGCTTTGAATATTAAGACCAAGTATGTACACTGCCTGACTTTGTCTGGGGAGATTTTGAGGCTGACACTCCAGGACCAGTGACCATCTCCATCTCCCAGTTCCTTCAGTTACTGGAGAAAAGACTGTGACCTCCTGAAAAGGTGGATCTCAGGCATTGGCTGTCCCAATTATAGCCTAAACCTATTCTAGCTGGTGACTAGAAATTTGGACACATAATATTTTTCTTTAATGCTGGATTGTAAATCTGAAAAATGAAAGATTCCTTTTCCAGAGTGGCAAAAAGAAGTTTTTCTTTTCATCACTGGGGAAAAAAAAATACTTGGTCACCATCTGAAAGACACTTTTTCATGTCCCTGGACTAATTAGATGACTTGCAAAAAAAAAAAAAAATTAAAAGAGATCTCTGTTTACTTTAAATCTTTAACACATTAATTTGAACAAGGTCAAATTACATATTGTGAGGATATTAACAAATAACTTTGTATAAAGCATGAATATGATCTTAGTAGCGCTAACATTACATTTATGATACTAATAATGAATGGAAGGCATATTGTCAGACAAAAGATAAAAGAAAAATAAGCTATTGTTTCTTAGGTTATGGTTTTCAAAAGCCAAAACCTCCGACATTTATTTTTGATGAATCTTTTATTTTACCAGTTATTACCAGAGATAAATGCTAGATTCAATTCTACATGAAATTCAATTGCATCCAAACATTTGAAGGACAAACAGTAGAAATTTGATAAATTTGTTGATAGGTGTATCGGTGTCCAGGCTTTGGTAGCAGGGTGGGCTACAGGAGTGGCTTCTGTGAGAAGCTGCCAGAAGCTTCCCCCATGTTCAACAGAGCCAATGCCAGCTGGCTCCAAGAAGGACCCGCTACTGGCCAAGGCTGAGCCCGTCAGCAGCGGTGGTAACACCTCTGGGATAACGTACTTAAGAAAAGGGGGAAAAAAACCTGTGCAGCAGAAGCCAGAGAGAAGAGAGAATGTGTGACAGAATCAGCTCTGCAGACACCAAAGTCAGGGAAATAAGAGGAGCAGAAAGCCGTCCAGGTGCCAGAGCAGAGATTCCCCTGCAGCCCATGGTGCAGCCCATGGTGAGGCAGCTGTGCCCCTGCAGCCCGTGGAGGTCCATGATGGAGCAGAGATCCACCTGCAGCCCATGGAGGTCCCCATGTTAGAGCAGGTAATGCCCAAAGGAGGTTATGACCCTGTGGGAAGCCCATGCTGGAACAAGCTCCTGTGTTCTCATGGAGAGAGGAATGCACACTGGACCAGCTTTGCTGGCAGGACTTGCGACCCTGTGGGGCAGAGCCCCACGGGGCAAGAGGCAACATGTGATGAACTGACCACAGCCCCCACCCCCCTTGCACCACTGAAGGGAAAGAGGTAGGAAAAATCAGAAGTAAAGATGAGATGGGGAAGAAGAGAAGGGTGAGGAGGAGGTGTTCTTAAGATTAAGTTTTATTTCTCATTATCATACTCTGATTTGGTCAGTAATAAATTAATTTCCCTAAGTGGAGTCTGTTTCACTTGTGAGGGTAATTGGTGAGTGACCTCTCCTTGCCCTTATCTCAAGCCTTATATTTTTTCTCCTGCCCAGCTGAGGAGGGGAGTTATGGAGTGGCTTTGTGAGCACATGGCATCCATCCAAGGTCAACCCACCACAAAAAGACAAAGAAAATATGATGAGGACTAAAGGAAGACAGTTGGAGAAAAGGAAAAAATAAGTTTTGGGAGTCAAATTAAATATAAAATATCAAGTCCAATCAGATGACAGAAGGAACCAGCAAAATTCTGTCCCAAGACTCAAGTGAAAGAGGAATGACCAAAACACTTGATACCTCATTTTGTACAACAGTCCTGAGTTTAACAGCAATAGGATCAAGATGTTCCAAAAAGTCTATTGCATCCGTTAGATATAATAATTCTCTTCAACTGGAAGATCAGTATGGTATTTCCAACTCCTCCAACTGAACATAGTTCAAATATTCTGACAGGTTGAAAAAAAGTGTGAACCTAACAGCTGTTGGGTTTAACTATGCGTATGCTATAGCTGTAACAGTCCACTAAATAGGGCCAGAGCATGAGCTCAGCTGCAGCTGGTTCCTGCCTATAGGAGCACATATTAGCTCTCATGCTCCCAGGCAATGTCTAGGCATGGGTGCAGCCACAGAACAGGCCAGAGACAGCTTCAAATAGACATTCTGCTTTGGGTAGGAAAAAAGTTTAGGTATCAGGACACAAGCTGTATCAGTTAGTTACTGTCAAGGACAAAGTGATGCTCCTGGTCTATTTTATTTACCAGTGTGCGTGTAACCCATAAAGTTACTTTCAGAGCACTAAGACAGATAATTAAATCAGTGTCCTTTTATTGAAATCCATGAGACTTTTCTGTTTTGCTAGAGAGACATGAGGACAAAGCACCCTAAGGAGTCATGATGAGAAAACACTCAAAAGCAAAGAAAAGAGTGCTGCTTTTTTTTTTTTTTTTACTAGAAAGCTTAAGCTTTGCTAACTGCTACTAAGAAATTTACTAAGAATGTGTGGAATGTCTCTCAGGAATCACTTAGCTGATTTTTCATGCACTTATGCTGATGCTTAATTCTGTGTAATGCTTTCTGAGAAGACAAAATTTTATTTAGCCTGTGCTTTAATGAGGAAGTTAAGATAGTGGAAAAAGGGGATTTTAAGAATTACGTGTATAGAAAATACTGTTAAAATACCAGTTCCTTAGGGAGAAATACAGGCAATGGAGACCTGTTGATTTATTTGGAATGTAAAATCAGATTTTAATGAGTCATTTTCAGACTAGTCGGACACAAAATTGAGTCTGGATTTACACACAGAATTACCTAACTCCACTGATACAATAGCACCTTTGAGCCAGTAATAGTTTAACACAGCTTACAAAGTGGCCCACAGGACCCCCTGATTAGCCCTGCTAAATTAGGAATGGCAGTTTCCTATGGAGCAAACAGGGCTCTCTCTGTATCATGAAATATAAACGTTATCTCTAGTTCTGCCAGTGACTGACTCTTTAACCTCGGACAAAACATTTAATCATCCTGCACTGATCCATGGTTGAAAGGGGATTTCAGTTCTTACCTACCTGGCAGCTAGGTATAAAAATATGTGTAATATAATACCTAAATATTACTCTAACAAAACATGCAAAAAAACCCTTTTACATGTTTTAAGCTAGGTGAGGATATTGTCATCTGAACTCATGCAAAGATCTCCAGTAAATATGCTTACTTCAGAATGAATCAACACCACAGGTGTCAGTACTCAAAAATCTTGAGGGAGAGTTTGGACCAGTTTGGCCAGATCCGAGCTTTGCTGGTCTGTATTTACGTTTTAAAAAGGACTCAGCTGACCAATAACATGAGATTGCAGCCCCTCCTCTAACATGTATTAACCTAATGCTAAATGGCTGCCAACATGAGCTCTGTAAAGCTTCCTCACATTCCCTGCTAAGTCTTCATTTAGTCACTTTATAGTATTTGTAGATCAAAAACAGCTCTCCAGCTCAGCCTTAAGCACTGGATAAAGCAATTTCCTTTTAGTTTTAGGGTATTAGACCCAAGTGCATTTCTGAAAAGTCTCAAATGGAGCAGATAAAAGGGCAAGCAATGGATATAAAAAGAAATAATCTCAACTTGATACCTGGCAAAAGGAGATGATTTTTGTGTCTGTTGATTTCACAAATCATTAAACATAACAGCAAACATAAAATGAATGTTTCCTGCCCATTTTTTAAATGTAGAGATGTAGGAGGGCTTGTAATGTTCCCCTATATGAGTGGCCATTAGATTGAGCATTACATGGAGGACAACTGCATAAGTGCTGTCACAGTGTCATCCTCAAATAGCAGATGGGGCTCGTTGTAGCCCCAGGGGCAGAAACCACAAGTACTTACTGTGATTGCAGTCAAAGGTTTTATCTGTGTCCAGGTTATTCTTCTCCAGGAGAAATCATAGTAATTCAGCTTCAGTAAAACTATACAGTGCTGATATAGAGGAAGATACGACTCTTTTTCTGTATGTTTATTTCAGAAAATCTCTCTTCAACTCACTCCTCTGTCCGCTTCGCTGTGCCACTCAGCTGACACAAACAGCTGCAGCACAGAGTGGAGCTCAAGGTGCCTTTTTCACCTGTGACTCCAGCTAGCCTGTTATAGTACCTGGCAGGGAGCTATTTTTCCACTTTATCCAACAACTTTCTTTTCTCTGAGTGTAACCTTCACCAACAGTGTAGTAATGCCGTTTCAGTAAAGACCTTCTTTAGGCTGTGCTTTGATAAGGCAAAGAAAGTAATAAAGAACAGGTCCTTTATTCAACAGCCCACAGCCTACCATGGCAGAGTAGGTATGATATTATTGCAGTGAGGTTTAAGCTTTATGCCCCGAACTGGCCTGAGCACCTTGCCCTCTAGCTATCTGCTGTAAAGACACTACATTTCTCATACTTATAGCTTCAGATGCTCATCATGTTGATCCAGTCAATTCTTGAAGCTCTAAGGAAGAACACCATTGTTTCTTAGAGTATCGGTTCCAAGGCTTCAACAAAAAGGTGCCACTGAAAAAAAACTAAAAATATATTGAAAGAGGAAAAGCCAAGATACAAGAGTTTGGACTTCTCTATAGAATCACATTTTAATGAGTTCAAAGTTGAGTCCCGCCTTTGCCACTTTTGATTAGTACATAATATGTTTCTCACATGCTTGAGTAAACAAGGGTCAGACAAGTCAGGACTAAGACGTTGGTTCTAAGAAAGAAGATTCCTTTTTCCTGAGGACCAAATAGGAGTGTCACACACTGTTGAGAAATAAATTTCTTCAACATCTTGCACTTATACTAGATCAGTCAGTAAGGTAAAGAAGAAAAAAATAAAAAGGAAATAAAAACAAACAAACAATAATAAAACCCAAAATCTCTTTATTCTTGATAGTTTTGTTTTTCTTGGCAGTCTTCCAGATTTATATTTCCAGGCCTTCTATCAACGGTCTTCCAACAAGAATAGTTTCAGAAGGTTGAATAATAGAAAAGAGCACATGCTGACAGTCAGACTTGAATTAATGGACAAGTACTGATACTTGAAGCTTGCTTTTAATACTAGCTATGATTTGTTTTGCAACACTGAAATCCAAAATCATTACAGACCAGAACAGAGAGTGTGCACATTGCCATCACATGTTTGCATAAGCTCTAACACTTCTATTACTTTGCTCTTTTAAGAACTATCAAGATCCTGCATGTGATATTTCTGTAATTAAGATTATGTATTATGGAAATATTCCAGGCTATTATGGTGATCATACCAGATTAAGTACTTTTGAACTTCATTTATATTTTTTTTTTAAAAAAAGCACACATAGGGGGATGCACTGAAAACTACTGACTGCCTAGAGTCAGACACTTTAAGACCATATCCTGAAAGCACTAGTACTCTTTAAGCTTGAAACACAGTATTGAAGGGAAGCAGATATCATCATGGCTAGGCTTCGCGAACGAAGATTTGTGAAGGACTCTACCCACGCTTACTACAAGCGCGCTGATATACTCATGAGCTTTTGATTCAGAATTTGTAATTCACCTTTTGCTCAATACTTGATTGGGAAAAATTGTTCCTGGGACTGATCCCGAGAAAGGCTGAGTTTTACAGAGAACCCCATAACTCACATTGACATTTTTACTAATGTCAGTGATAATTTGTGGTGTTAGCTGTTCTCAGGATCACTTTTACTATGAAATATCAATTCTCACTGGGAGCCCCAAATGCCAATGCCCTTTCACAATACAGTCCACTGATTTCCCAGGATTTGGCCTATTAAAAACAGACTAAGAAATTAGTAAGCTCTATCTCAAAGTGCACATTTTCCTTTTTCACTTCCATTAAGTTATTTGATGATATATGAGAGACCATAATGTCAACACCGACAAGTGACAGCACTGCACACAAGGGGTGGCAGATACCATGGCTGCTACACATCTTCTCACAACTGGGCAGAACACAGTAAGGAATAAGCAGTCCCTTACATCTGGCAAGCTAAGTGAGCACTTGAAAGGCATCACAAGCTTTTCTTTTTCTGCAGCAGCAGTCAGGCCATTGCCCCTAACCCCAGGAAGGTCACAAACTGATAAGTTACAAACTACTGACCAGTCTCCATCACTAATTCAGCTGGCGACAGGTTTGGTTGGTTTGCACTCATAATCATGCAGGCTGTTATACAGCAGTAGTAATATGAGAACTAATGAAGCAGCAGTTGCTTTGCTCAAATTATTCCCCATCCTTTCCCTTCCAGTGGTTGCCTGACTTAAAAAGAGAGGCCCTGAAGGCACAGAACATGCTGGATTCCCAGGGCCCACATATCAGGGCATCCCTTATACAGCCTTCATCCCTCTTTAACCGTTGCTGCAACATGCAGCAAAATGCACAGCTACTTCTGAAATATTTTGGCACATCATTACCTTTACAAAACAGCTTAGATTTCAAGCACAACTTTTAAGCACATGTTGATTTATAGGCATACAGGCATGTGTTTTTTCCACCAACCAGGAAGCAACATGTTTCCTTTATTAATCAGTCTTTTCAAAGAACTTGTTGAGATGCCACTAAATAATTCAGTACTGTATCAGGGTGTAAGAGAGTACTGAAGGACTGGAGGCCTCTTTTCTAAAAGAAAACTGTATCTAGGACCTGAGAATTGGACACAACTTTAATACATACTTTGATAACTTGAAGGCAAATGAGGTTTTCCTTTGCAAATATTGGCTTACCAAATAAGCATGCAAATACTCTAGGGTAAACACTCAGTACAGCACATGTAATATAAGTTACGAATATAAGTTACGAATATATGTTCCACTACAAAATAAAAGGGCTACACGTGGATCTCTAGTCTGCTCATTGGAAGAGTGAGCCTTCTGACTGAAGACATGTAGCCACTTGGACGTATTTGGTTTGTGCTTACAGCACTGGAAAAGCACAGAGGGAAAGAAAGACTGGCAAGTCAGTGCACAAGGATGAGACAAACGATGCTATGAGCAATGTCCACGGGCATCAGGAAAAAAAGCTTTCAGCCTGAATGGGAGGTACAAGTCGGCATCGTTTCCAGCCCAAAGCAGAGGTTATATCACACAGAACAACGAGTGAAAAGCAGAGCAGCAAAACAAGACATCTAATTGTTATGTGCTGTCTCAGAAAGAATCACAGAATCATTAAGGTTGGAAAAGACCTCTAAGATCATCGAGTCCATCTACTAACCCAGCAACTCCGTGTTCACCACTAAACCATATTCCCAAGTGCCACCTCCATAAGCCTTTTGAATCACCTGCATATGTCTTACACCTTCACATGTTTCACCTCTGAATTTGGCCCTCCGTGTCTCTGACCTTGAAACAGATGATACTTAGAATAAAAGACCAGAAGGTCCATTGCCCCCTGTAATCCCCACAATAATCTCAGATTTAGTAATTCCCTCCTCAACCCCAATAACTTTAGAATAAATTTGACTCATGGTATTTTTGACTAGCATGAACCACGGCAACAAAAGTCTAAAACAAGTTCCTTAAAAAGTCAATTATCCTTGAGGTAGTAGCCCTGTAAATCCTCTAATCTAGCTAGCAAAGTCCTTCCACACATCAACACCTTTCAACAAGTTTATGATTGCATGCAGAACCTTCATATGTATAATAGATATGGGGGGAGAGATATATATATTTCTATATATATGTATATTCATATTTATAAAATAAATATGTGGTATATAATATATATTTCTATATTACATATATATAATGTGTTTGTGTATATATGTGTGTGTGCATATATATACATATGTATGTATGTACACAGGAGGGGAGGGTGAAAAGAGGACAGACCCACGCTCTTTCCAGTGGTGCTCAGTGACAGGACCAGAATCAATGGCTACAAACTGAAATGCAGGAGCCTCTGTCTCATCACGGAATGCTTTGTTACTGTGAGGGTGTCCCAGCAGTGGCGCAGGCTGCCCAGAGAGGTTGTGGAATCTCCATTCTTGGAGACACACAAAAGCCGTCTGGACACAGTCCTGGACAACTAGTTGTGGGTGGCCCTGCTTGAACAGGGGGGTTGGATAATCTGTCCACCACAGGTCCGTTTCCATCTCAACCATTCTGTGGTTCTGTGACTCTGTGATTTATGCTGGATAGTGATATAATCAAAGGCAGAGTCTTGCAAATATAAAAGGGAAACTATTTGGAGAAAAAAAAAGCAGTTTTCTAGAAAAATGCAGGGGTAAATGAGCTTACTAAATTCAGGATATGAAATTTCTTAACACACATATAATATATGTCTAACTATATCATTGAGTGAGTTTTATGCAATACACAATCTGAAATTGATCAGAGAACTAACACATATATGCACTGGCCTTTATGAACTTATGACAGAAGATCAGTATTACCTGAAGAAAACTAGAAAAAACCAGTGTAATATCAATTTTAAAGAGAAAAATAGATATATGCAGACAAATGCTGTCCCTTAAATATAAAATAGCAAAACCACTGGCAAGAGTAAAATTATATTTCTAAAATGGCTGGAAATCTCCCACATGAAAACTAGGATGGAGTAAAGGGCATTGAGACCTATCCATTCCACAGCTATAAACAAACGGAAGGGGTAAATGCTTTCTGATATATTTTAATAACTTATCAGGACATTTAAGAATCCTTTTTTTTGAAGAATTTGCTTCTTCCTGTGATTTATGTTGACTGCAATGCATCTGTGAGGTTTTGACACTTGTTTATAACTTTATGTCTGACTTTAAAGTTTTGGGGCTTTTGTTTCCAAATATTTATTTTAAAGCATTTACAAACTGATCAGTAATGCACTCTGTCGAACATTCTAGGAACATGTAATTAATATAAAAGCTTGACTCTAATGTGAAAGCTTGATACCTCAGAGACACATTTCCACGGCCGTTTGTTGTACTCAGGCATCCAAAGTTCATTCCGTCCACCTCCACATTTGCCTTCTTAGATTTGGTAATCTTGTCCATGTTGTTTTATGACATCCCTTATGACTTATTAGTATTTTTAAGCTCCATTATGCTGACTTGCAAACAGTATTTTCCAGTGGCCTTTTTCTGGACTGGGCTGAACAATGCAAATAATGTCATTATTATTGCTAGTGAGCCTACTGTATACAGTGGCTGCTAACACCCTAAATAGGAACCTGTACAAATCATCTGGAAAATTATTTAGCTTTGGCTTCCCTCGTCCTTACGTTTCTACAGATACATGCCTTGAACCCTAGACCCTCCTACCTCCTCAGCTGGGGACACACAGGTTGTGGTGCTGATGCAGATGGACTCCGCTCTCTGTTTAGCAAATCTCTCCTGCCTTTGCCCTCTACCCTCCCTGTCCTGTTCTGCAGTGCAGTAACCGGTGTGACTTTGCAGGCAGCTGCACAATACTGTGATACCCATATAAAATACATACTGTGAACTATGGAGTGGCTCCTGTTAGGGCTGGTGTGTTTGTTTTGCCAGGTGATGCACATTTGCAGCATTAATCAAACATTGGGAAGTAGCAAAAAACCTTCAGGGAAATCATGCAAGAAGGAGTGCTTTTGCTTATCTGGAACTTTCTGCTGTAATAATGTTTTTCTTATTTACCACAGAAACTTCAGAACCAACTGGGAGAAGTTTCTAGGGTGTTTCTCTTGTCAGAATAAATTTCTTCAATAAGTTTATAACGAGTGTTGCAGTGGAACATTATGAGCAATATAAGCTTACCTTTGACTGGCACCTGAAATTTGACACCATGTTTTAAAATCAAGATCTTTTACACTTTTTGCTATAAACAGCATCTTATTTATCTTTTTTTCCCAAATTGAAAATATTTAAATTAGACAAAAATTTGTAAAAAGGATACAAAATTTGACTTTGTATTATAGCAAGCAAGACATAAACAATGTCCATTCATTCTGAGATGCTTTACAGTTCAAGGCAAAAAAAAATAAATTATTCCCGTTTCAGACTTAAATTGTGGTGGTGCTGCTCAGTCAGAGATCTAAGCCTTCCCCTTAGCTTTAAATAAATAAAAAAAATAAATTAAAAAAAAAAATCAGTGTAACTGCTTCTGAAGGTACTGAGTTAGCATATTTATCCTCTGCCACGAGCTGAAAGCCCTTTGCCGACATGAGACAGTTTGCCAGAGCATCTCTGTGGAGAAACAGCGGCATCTCGCGGCCAGACCCACCAACCTCTCAATGCGTCTGCCGGGACACCCTGCGTGCTCCACGCACCCCCAAAACCACCTGCTGACAGAATTTAGCAGTTCTCGGTCGGTGGCCAAATAAATGAGAAACAAGATACTAAAATCTTTACCTTTCGACCACCATTTCTCAGAAACACGTCATTTTGGTTCTTCAGCCTGACCTCTGAGAAAGCTTAACTTTACCTTCAAAACTTCAGATGTGAATTTGGTCCCTAGTTTGGGACCATGGAAGCCAGGAAATTTAGGCTGGTAAGGCACAGGAAATTAATTCTCTATGCACATACAAAAGAGCTGGCAATAGCATTGTTTATCCAGTCATTCTAATACCTTTGTTTTCATAGGGCTTGGTTACATACCCCACCACGGCACGCCCAGGGCTAAGTGTAAGTATTCTGCACCTCCTTCTAGTTTTTCTCAGAAAAAAAACATGTTCAGTACTTCTTGTTGTCCTTGTTCAGCAAAGTCTTAGAATTTGCTCATGGCAGCTGAATTCCTCTTTGACTAAATGCATTTTTTTGATAGAACCAGGCTTGCTAGGCTGTCAAACAGGCAGCTAGGACGAGGGATTTTTCAAAACGTTCAAGAAACTAAACAGATCTGATCCTACTCTAGTTTTATCTTCTGATAGAGTCCAAATTATAATTTGGAAAATCACACAGAAAATACCTGGATTCCTATAAAACACAGCTTCATATAACATAGAAAAAGCCTTTTACAATGTTTAACAAGCTTTCCAGTCATACTAGCAGTAACACAGAAGAATTCACTGAAGGAGCTTTTTACAGTTCCTTATAAACAGAGAAGGAAATTAAATATTTTAATACTGTTATATGAAGTGATTGTCCTTCATCTCCTGAAAAAATGCTCTCAGCTCTGGTGATCTAATTCCATTCAATACAGCAGAACTTAACAGAAGTCTTTATAGAAGTTGGGATATTCAGACAAATCAGCCTTATGAAACAGTAAATTGTTTCACAGATCTGTGTTAAAGCTAGAGGTTAAATACCAGCACAACAGGTAACAGCATTCTAAAACCTACTTGGCCCAACTGGGACTCATACAAGTCACAAACTGCAAATGCATGTTTTTAGGGAGGAGCTGATATAGGTTAGGGAACGTAGAGGAACACCTAATAATGACCACTTCAGACAGAAAACTCTGGGGCTCATTTTCTCATAATACAACATTACAGGGAAATCAGTGAAATCAAAATGCACGAAAAGGGTAAAGGGATCATTTCACCTGAAATAACATTACTCTGAGGGCTACAGCCACAAACACAGTGCACGTGTGCCTTACTCATACAGGGGGAAGACATCTTGTTTCAAATCATCAACCAACCACTAGGTAACACAGCTTAGGATGAAATTTCACCATGAACAACTCTGGAGAATTCTAGCACTTTCAGCTGAACACTCTGGTACCAGTCACTGCTGAAACAGGACACCATATCTCAAGTTTAACACAATATAGTAGTTCCAACATTCCTAAAATTCCTATTTAATCAGTGCAAATTAGATCTAACTGAATGCTTCTGATGGGATTACAAATATAAGAATAAAGATTAAAGTCTAAATTAAGCAGAACATTACTACTAGAAGTTTGGCTGTTGTATTTAAAGCTGAGCTATGTGTAAGCTCAAAGCAAAATTCTGCAAGACTAGAGCTTCTGCTGTCTTGGAACAACACATACAGTTCCAATGTCAGCGTAAGTACCTTTACAGAATTCTGTAAAATTTTTATCAATGTGGCATCAAATAAAAAAATCATACCAATTACTCTACAATATTCCATGTAGTGTTCAAAATGAAATTTTGTAACTATTTGTAGAAACTATATATTTCCTGGTGTATATAGAATTTAAAAGTTTCCTTTACAATCTAGCCCATCACTTCAAGCCACTAGAAATGAAAGCCATGAATGAATAAATTGTAGTTGATTATGCAGGAAGACTGAGACATGCTATGTCAATACCTGTATCTACTACTGTGTACTCAGAGAATGAAGAAATACTTGAAAGACAAACCCCAAAAAATTACATGGAGTACAAAACTCTTTCCATTTTTTGTCAAAATTAAATAAATGTGAATGAAATCTTATGGCATCCAGATGGTATCTGAACTAGATAGAGCTAGACTGACTGTGTTACAATTCACACCAGAATTCAGGGGAACGTTCATCCAGGCTAGTACTACATCCGTACACTTTCTTGTGTTTTGTTAGTTAATTAATAAGTAATGCAATGGATATATTCTGCATTCCTTCCTTGTAGAAAGGCTGGCTCATATCATAATATTTGTTAACATGAATATAAACATAGTGTGGGCAGGGAATTCTCCCTATGTTACTTAATATTCATTATTTTAATATTGCATTTAGTGATTCTTATCATTTGTACTGTGATGTACCTACAAATCTTACTATTGGTCATTATACCAGGTATCGTACAATTGAGGAAATACAAGGCAACTTCTGATCCAGAGGGAAAAATGAAAACAACACTAAGGTTAACTTCATACCTCAAAAGTGTCTTTAGACCATATACAAAAAGAAGAAACAAAAAACCAAAACAATGTGTTTTGCAACTATCACATGAATAAACATTTGTATATGATTAATAAGTACAAAAGAGGAGGCTGGAAGCTAGCAAACGTTGTCCCAATTTTCCAGAAAGGCAAGAAGGAGAACCCGAGAAAATACAGGCTTCCCAGTCTCACTTCACTATCTGGTCAATTTATGGAGAAGATTATTCTGGGAGATACTGAAAAACACAGTCATTGGTTACAGCCAGTATGGCTTCAGGAGAGGAAAGTCCTGCTTATCAAACCTCATTTCCTTTTATGACAAGCTAGCCCACCTCGCTGATCAAGGGAAGCCAACTGATGTCATCTTTCTTGATTTCAGTAAAGTTTTGGATATTGTATCTCACAGGATCCTTCAGGACAAAATATCCAGCACACAGCTGGATAAACACATTATGTGGTGGGTGAGCAATTGGCTCATGGGTCAAGCACAGAGAGTAATAGTGAATGGGGGAACATCAGACTGGTGACCTGTCACTAGTGGGGTTCCACAGGGCTCCATCTTGGGTCCTGTGCTCTTCAACATCTTCACAAATGACTTGGATGTGGGACTGGAAGGGATNCTAAGCAAGTTTGCAGATGACAAAAAACTGAGAGGAGTTGTTGACTCCCTTGAAGGCAGGGAGGCCCTGAAGAGAGATCTCAACAAATTAGAGAACGGGGCAATCACCAACCATAGGAAGTTCAACAAGGGAAAATGACAGATTCTTCATCTGGGATGGGGAAATCCCAGGTGTACATACAGACTGGGGAATGAGAGGTTGGAAAAGAGTGCCATGGAAAGGGAGCTGGGGGTCCTGGCCAATGGCAAGTTGAATATGAGTCAGCAATTCCCTGGCAGCCAGGAGGGCCAACTGTGTCCTGGGGGGCATCAGGCACAGCATCTCCAGCCAGTCAAGGGAGGGGATTGTCCTGCTCTGCTCTGCACTGGGGCGGTCTCACCTCGAATATTGTGGAAGTATTGGACACCGTAATATAAGAAAAATATTAAGCCATTAGAGGCTTAATCCAAAAGAGGACAACAAAAATGGTGAAGATCCTTGAGGAAAAGCTGTATGAGGAGTGGCTGAGGTCACTTTGTCTGTTCATCCTGGAGAAGAGGAGACTGAGGGAACACCTCATTGCAGTTTACAACTTCCTCGTGAGGGGAAGAGGAGGGGCAGACACTGATCTCTTCCCTCTGGTGACCAGTGACAGGATCCGAGAGAATGGCTTGAAGTTGTGTTAGGGGAGGTTTAGGTTGGATATTAGAAAAAGGTTCTTCACCCAGAGGGTGGTTGGGCACTGTAACAGGCTCTCCAGGGAAGTGGTCACAGCCCCAAGTCTGGTTGAGTTAAGAAAAGTTTGGACAATGCTTTTGGGCACATGGTGCAACTCTTGGGGATGGTCCTGTGCTGGGTTAAGGGTTGGACTTGATGATCTTTGTGGGTCCCTTCCAACTTGCTATATTCTGTGATTGTGTGATTCATGACAGGTATCGTGTGATTTCCAATACAGATTATTTTACATGTCCTCATAACCAGGAGAGCAGACTGATGCCATGTTTCCATTTTCTCCTAGTGCTCTTTTATCAAAAGTTGCAGGTAATTTTTTCCATGTTCCCTGGGCAACAGTCTTTTTTTCCTAGTTAAAAAACCTATTTTAAACCCCAAAACATTAAAACACTGGAAGGAAAAGAAAATGGTATGAAAATGTCTTCTAAAATCCTTTTAAATTTCAATTCTAAGCTTAGATGTTGCTTTTCCATATTTAATCAAAAGCATTCAGGTGTCTGCTCTCAGCAAATTTAGCAGAGAATCACATGCCTACTATCAGCAAGTTACAGTCTTTCCAAGTGCTCTGTGCAGTGACTTAACTCAGAGTGCTGAGGAATTGAGGAAGCAGGTTCTGACATCATGAAGCATGGTGCGAATTCTCAAAGTATTTATCAGCTCTTGCTTACTGCAAGATAGTGAGGACCATTACACCCCAATATTTTCCTCTCTTCAAATAGAATTGAATATAATCAGTTTAAATGATATTACCAAAGGAGGCATCAACAGAGTAACATTTGGCTCTTTATTTTCTGTGGCTCTTCTATTACAAAGTATAATATGCAAGCCTTGGCAGAAAAATACCCTCCAATTAAAATATTTGTAGTTTTAATTACATTTATGTGAAAGTATCACTGTATACTGTAAGGACTCAGTTCAGGTTCCAAAAATTGGCATCTAGTGCCATCTGAAATGGCTTATTATTTTTAAATATGCACATGGACATAGCAGACATGAAATGTGTCTTTATGGAACAATAGTTAGAGGCCAGATAGGATAACATTTTGGAAGCTTGGGACCTTAAATGTCACTACTTATCTATATTTGGTCAATTGATTCGAAGCTTAAGTCACATATCAAATAACTGAGAATAATTACAAACTCAAGTTTCTCAATCAGGTGTTAAGGAAGCAATTGGATGTACATAAATTAATAACAAGCCATTATAAAGATGGTTATAATTAAAGATGCTACAGCATCAAGTTTGAAAGTCTAATTAGGAGTCTAAAATTATTTCCTGATAAATGTGTGTGTTCCATTCCATCACCAATTAGTCTAAAATTTGCAGTTAAACCACCTCTGTTGATTTTTACACCTATAGCTGAAGACTCTCATCAGCAAATTTACAGCTTTAAGCAGTTAGCAGCAGCATCTCTTCACTGTTGCATTTAAGGGCTTGGAGATAATGCTCCATAAGAAGACAGGTGTAAGCCAATGTGTAGTACAGTCTGTCAAAAAGTCTGTAACAGGTACCTGAATAAGACTGAGCTGCTTGGATAATAGCACACAATTTTTTTCGGCTGTAAGACAGGTCTGAAATCGACATGAGCATCCAAGGTTGCCCAGTAACCAAGTCTCTGTTTGCCAGAGTTTTCATTTAACAAAATTTCTAGTAGCAGCTAGAACTGCTCCAATAGCACTCTTGGAAGAATGATCTGGTGTCTGCTGTTAATCTAGAGCTCAAACAAGACTAGCATGCTATTTTCTGGATTTAAACGTCTCAATTTGGTTTGGATGCAATAATTATTTTTGCTTCTTTTGACCATTTTTTGTTCATGGAGGAAATATTATTCATTCCAGTCTTACTTCAAAAAATCATCTAATATGAAAAATCTTGGTCACACCAAATATCACTCTTACCTAAGACAGAGAGATAGTGCAGCAGACCACACAACATGGAAAGTCACATCACTGGAAAGCTATTTCAATTGAAAAGTTTGATAAATACCAGGAATGAGCATATCTAATTACATACTTGCAGATCAAAAACAGAAAGTATGCAAAGAGACACATGACAGTAAAGAGTATTTACCTAAACTAAAACGTTATAGGTAGATACACGAAAAGTTACAGCAACCATTACATGTCAGTATTTTTTGGATATTGACAAAAATCAGAAATTCTGGCAGTTCAGATTACATTACACTGCATTACATTGTTTTTACTGTGGCAAATGGAGGCAAGCTGTGTCTAACTAAGGTTTTGTTGGTTTATTACACTACTTGAACAGTATGA
Source organism: Cephalopterus ornatus (assembly GCA_013396775.1). Lineage (NCBI taxonomy): Eukaryota > Metazoa > Chordata > Aves > Passeriformes > Cotingidae > Cephalopterus > Cephalopterus ornatus. The sequence continues at coordinate 5,960 of VZRE01013706.1, read as the reverse complement.
CCTTCTTAGATATCTGTTAGCACAAAAATAATTTTACAGAAGAAAGTAAATAAAAGTAAAACACCACCCAGGAAGGTCTGTGGGAAAAAAAAAAAAAAAAAAAAGAAAAAGGTTAAATTGCAGAACGAATTCAAGGCAAAAACAATCTAATTCAGATTAAAACATAGTTTAACCCACAGTAATGTTACATCAATTCTTTAAAGGCAAGCTTTTATCTCCAGGCAATTAGCCATTCTACCTCCCATTGAAAGAGCCTTTCACACTTATCATTCAAGTTACATTCTGCAGACACTGGAAAGGACACGTGAGACATGAGGTTACCTGGGGTGCACTTCACCATAACTAAGTATTTATCTACAGTTTTAGAGCTATTTGTAATAGTAATCCTCGTTACCATCAGCAGAAAGAAACAGGCATTTTAGGACATGATACATCTAATTTGTCTTAGACATAGGATTAGAAGAATCACATCTTTCCTTCAATAGACTATAATGGGAATGTAGACAACTAGCTTTAATGAAGACAACTGAGTTACAGATTATGGAATCACAGAATGGTTTGGGTTGGAAGGGACCTTAAAGATCACCTAGTTCCAACCACTTCTGTCATGGCCAGGGACACCTTCTGCTAGACCAGGTTGCCCAGGGCACACCCAACCAGGCCTTGAACACTTCCAGGGGTGGAGAATCCACAACTTCTCTGAGCAACCTGTTCCAGTGCCTCACCACACTTATAGTGAAGAACACCATTACATCATTTGCTCAAATCCTACCTCAGCTACCAAATACACGTTTTAAACTGTTACAGTGAAAACTTTGCTGTTGACATGTTCCTGGTTGCAGCTCTGAGGAAGACAAACATTGATTTACAAGGATGAATAAAACAAACCACAACACCTCTGAGGCAACTGCTGCTTTCCCTTTAGCAAAAGGATATATTATTTTCTGTTGTGTTTTAAGGACCCTAGCTGTATCTGTATGACACACTGAAGTAAAACCCTTTGGAGTTATTGCATTCTATCAGAGAGCTAATATGTCTTTAAAAAATACTCTAAATGTGTTTACGGGCTAGAGAGTAACAATCTGTCAAGTAATTCATGTTTCTGAAGTCTCTAATATGGTACATACATTTGGTAGAATTTCTTTTTCCCCAAGGAAAAAGCAGTGGCAGTCCTGATTACATCACACTAGAAAAATTGCCTCAGCAGCTTCTTGGCTGCATTAAACAAATGAAACTACTGTACATTATGTAAACACTTGTAAAAGTGTCACTGGAAATTAAACAAGTTTTGTCAACCTCTTGAGGAAGATTTCTGCAGGTATTTCTCAATATAAAATATTAGGGCTGCCCAGAGAATCACAACTCTCACAACTTGCAAAGTCTGCTTTCTTCCTGCGCTGAAATGAGCTGAATAAAATAAAATAATCTGGGAAAAAAATCACTTAGGGGGCAGGTATATGCTAAGCTCTCTTCCTACAACATTCTTATGCTCCCTGCAAGAGACAACCACAGTACGCCAAAAATCCTCCTTTGTCAGAATGTGGCACAAAGTGAAAGTCTTTTACATATGTGGGAAGATGACTGGGGGTAAAATGATAATGGTACAGAAGTTAAAGGCAAAAATACATTTGCTACTCCCTGGATGGAACATTGTCAGCATATCCAACCTCGCACACAAAACAATCTATGGGGGACTAAATGGAGGGTGGAGTGGAGACACTGTGGTCAGGGTCTATCAAAGCCCTTTCAGAGGAGGGACCTCAGTGCTACTTTCCAGCTGACAAGTTGCATAGCAGCTGAAATGCAAGGGATATAAAGGAAGATGTCCTGCTCTTGAACCAGCAACTCTGGGAAAGTTAGTTTCCTTGGACAGATGCATGTCCCCATCCCAAGGTTATCTCAGGTAATATAATGAGATATCCCCCCCCAGGGTGTGACCACCCCTCACTGAGTAAGATGTAGGAGTAAAGTCCACCTATAAGATAAAGAAATAGTGTGAAAGTGTGTTATGAATGGGGAGAAGTTGAAGGAAGGCTCCATCGTAACCACTGGGATCAGTCAAAGGGCAGAACCTGTCTTTTCCCCCATGGGGACACCTATTGGGTAAGAACTATGTTCTCTGCATGCTAAATGATTACCTCAAACTAGCTTTTACTGGGGATTAGAGCTTGTCTGTATAGTGCTTTGAATTAGTATATTGCTTTGAATATATTTTTCTAGTGAAGTACTGTTACTGGCAATCCTCAAGTCTTATAGTGTCACAATTTTATTAATAAAGAGTGTTATTCTGTAAACTGTTAATGCGAGTCCTTCAAGGGTGCTAGCAGTGCCTGGTAGTGGGCAAAGGTATGGAGGCACAGGAGGGGATTTCTCTGGTGTGTGATGCTGAACAAGGCAGTCAAACCACCCTCTGATCTAGTGAACTGGTCAGGGAAGGGTTTCCATAATGGGATTCTGACAGACTGGTTGGGCAAAGCCGTCTCAGCTTTCGTGGGATGCTGAAAGATTAATCAAACAATAAGGGTTTGAGTAAACCTTCCCTTTTCATGTGGCAACATACCACCAAACTGCATCAATGAGGAATCTGAGCCAGCCCGATACAATATATCTCTTGAAAATAACAGAGCATTAAACACAGACCCAGAAGTCTGAAATTCTTGTATCTTCAGTCCATAACCTTACACTAAGGATATGTATCCATGTTCTTTTCTGAAGCAGCAAAGTTATTTACAATATCCTCACCATCCTCATGAATCCCTCTCAACCTCTGTTAGCTTAATGTGACAGCAGACAAAATCAAAAATTTTTTATTTCTTTCAGAGTCTGAGATACTGGGTAGGGGAAGAAAAGGTATTTTGTGGTGATGTCTTTGCAGACCCAGATTATTATAATGAACCAGTATGCAGTGCAGGCACTAGAAGAAGGTAGAAAATACTTGTGCTAGCTTTGCCAGAAAAGAAAATATAATGTGGAACAAAGTCACCTACTGCAATAGTGGTTTGGACCATGTAATTTAGTCCTTGTATGTATGTTTTCCTACATGTAACATATAGCAAATAATCCAGTATTAAAAGGGTGGCTACAAAGAAGTTGGAGACTTCCTTTTTACAAGGGGTATCATGGAAAGGGTGAGGGGTAATGCAAGCAAATTAATCCTGGGGAGATTCCATTTGGACGCGAGAGGAAAATTTCTCACAATGAGAACAATCATCCATTGGAATAATTTCCCCAGGGAAGCAGTGGATTCCCCAACACAGGACACTCTCAAGATTCCGCTGGACAGGATGATGGGCCATCTTGTCTGGAATGTGCTTTTCCCAAGAAAGGTTGGAGCAGATGATCCTTGAGATGCCTTCCAACCTACTATTCTATGATTTTATGATTTTCAACTAGTGATGGATCTGGGTATTAATGATCCCTAAATAATCAAGAAATCCTCTTCAACACATACTTTAAAAATATTTTTTTTAAAGCAGTTTTAGCTATTCTTAGTATAATTGTTTTTGAAATTGAAGTTGCTATCTCTTTGGGATTTTGTAATTTCAACCTCAAACCAAGCATCTAGACATTCAGAGCACTCCAAAGACCTATGAATTGTCTCCATAAAAACTGCCACTGCTGTCCAGGCTAATTTAAATTATGCCTTTTCCCTCTTAGGAAAACTTCTGAAATTAGTATCTTGTCAGTTGATTGGCGATTGGCATTAAGCCAGGATATAATTCTCTGGTATGCACCATTAAACCTCACAGTGAGGATTAATTAGTACTGCAAAAGCACTTTGAAAATGAAATGTGCTGTATACTAAATAATTATTATTTTTATTATTATAATATTGTAAGAAAATTAGAAAGTGACTAAGAGACAGTTTACAAGACCTCCCACTGAAAAATACATTAATGGCCTATTTCTGAGAGATCATCCAAATAAAAATTATCCACCTCTATGTACATCTAAATTTGTTTCTGTAAGATGTCATAATGGATCAACATGGTAATATAGATGGGTTTCGACATGCAATAAGTGAAGAAAAAGAAATTTGCAAAGTAATTCACAAGATGTTGATGCGAAAGGGGTTTTTTTGCCTATTATCTACTATAGCCATGTATATGCACATATGGGCAAATGTAATTTGTGGATATCCATGGAAAATAAGCTGCAGAATTCACTTTGGTTTACTAACTAAATCAGGAATTTATTTCCAATATATTCTTTATAACATCTAGCACAATATGTGCTCAGATCTCTTCATATCAAAAACAGATTTTTCATCACACTGATGAAAAACAGACTTCCCATGCTTCCAGACAATACCTTTGTCCTGAAAGGCTAAAACCACTTGCATCAGGTTTTCACAAATAATATGGCCTGATTTATAACCATCTTGATTCTCTAGAATAGCACTTAAGGTGTTCTTAATTGCATATACAAAGCTCGCTGACAGCCTTACAAGCATTAAAATAAATTTAAAAAAAAAAAAGGAAAAGGAAAAATAAGGAATCTTCCTTTCCTTCAATCTAAACTTAAGTTCGGCTAGGCTAATTGTATATTTTAAAAGCAACATAGAGGCCATTCACTAGACCACTTCTGGGATAGAGATGATCCTTCTTTCTAGAGAAAAAATGGCTATGCACATAAAGAACCTTAGTTAAGCACTTACAATTATGTGAGGTGACCTACTCATTCCCAGCATTTGTGACAATACATGTGTACAAATACATTCATTTGGAAATGTATTTGGAGCTATGGTATCAGCCTCTCTACAAAAGCAGAATGTGTGATTTTATAATTCATGCTTAGCTATCACTTTAAAGACTTGCTTCATAATTATGGAAGCTAGGGGCAAACTTTTCCAAGAATGAAATTTGAGGCTTTGGATAAGAATCATCAGAAGACTTCTGCCTGCATTCCTTCAGCTAATCCTTCCCTTGTTTCCTTGCTCTGCAAAAGGAGCAGTAGGAGATTATGCATTTACAAAATCTAGTGTAATAAATGGCAGTGAGCCACGAATAAATCCACACAGTGGGACACAGTAGAATTCTGCGCATAATCTCCATGAAAAATGCAGTTCTGAGGATCTGATTCAGATAGATATTGTCCAATATATTTTTCTTTGTATTTTCTAAACTGTATGACTACGCTCAAAAACTGCAGAATGGTCTAATCTGTTTTTCCAATGTGTAATCTAAGCCTTAGCTCCAGCAAGGACTTGTGTTTTCTCATTAAAATGAGTTTGCATAAAGATAAGTTCTGCTTGGACTTTTGGGTTGGCTTCTGCTTCTAACAGACAGGATGCTTTCTAAGGTATATACTCTGAATTAATGGGAGCAGCAAGTCAGTTATTTTTAGACATCATTAGTCAGTTCCTTGGTTAAACAGGAGCAGTTGCACGTGCAACAAAGAAGTCTGTAATGGAAGACAGATGGGAAGTACATTCGGCACACTCCGTGGAAGAAAATATGGGTTGCTATTTATCAAAAGCCACACAAAATGCAGCTCTGGATCTATGACAGTATATGAAATTTGTTAGTGGTAATGTATAGTCACAGAGCATGGAAAAGATCAAATGGAATGTCATTTATACATTATTTATACTAGTTTTGAAGACTAGCAGGCAGACTCCTGCTCTTTAGAGACTCATGCAGTTCATACAGGTTAAATCTTGGTGAAAAATGCACACAACCTCTGGCTTATACCTTTCCTGCCCTTGAAAGCTTCTTGAGAAATGAAAAGATTACTCATCACTGACTTTATTTTGAGCTCGACAGAGAGAGGTTTATACACACTCGCTATAGCCACAGGAGAATTTCTAGAATAATTTAGACTAGAACAGATCTTCAGATGGTGATTACTATGTTCATCTCCTCCATACTGTCAGTGATAATTAAACTAACCATTCCACAAAGAAGATTCCTAACCTTGCCCATGTCCTCCATTGTTGACGTGGAAGTCTCGGACTTCTG
>VZRE01013705.1:0-48667 GCA_013396775.1 Cephalopterus ornatus | reverse complement strand
AAACAGACAAGAAAAAAATAGGAAAAAAGATGGCTATAGAACAATCTCAGCTGAACAGTTTATCAATAATTCAATGCAAGTTTATTTTTCATAGCTCCTTTCATGTGAACTCTTGTCTTAAAATGCTTTACAAGCTTAAATAATACAAGACCATAGATACTACATTTTATAAGTTACAGACCAACAGTGGCAGAAAGATGCTGCCTGTAGAATATATTAAAGAGAGATAAAGGCCAATAACAGAGAAAAGAGAGTGGAAGAAATTGAGAGGTGCAGGCAGGGAAATGAAGAGAGGTTTGCAAATGAGCTCTGAAAAGGGATGGAGAGTCGATGAGGCAGAGAGATACTGGAAGGCTGCTGCAGATGGCAAGAGATTATGCAGAGGGACAGAGGAAGCTGGTGTTAAACAAGTGGAGGAAGGAGGCTGGGTAGGCAAATGTGAGGTCTGGAAGTGCATTAAAAGGCAGGCATTTTGCAGCCATTGCCCGGGACGAATGGGATGCTAGGGGATTTCTCTGGAAACAGAGTGGTTATGAGCTGGTGGTTTCAGTATGACAAGTACAAGAGAGTGGACAGTATTTTGCTTGCTGCCAAGATGCAGAAAAGCCTGGGGGAGGCCGTACCATTAAGTCAAAGAAACTTGGAATTTTACAGGAGGGGAAAAAAAAAGCAATAGTCTATTTCAGACATAAATTATTTACTAAGTCCAGGTGCAGTTTGCATAGGGCTAGGTTCAAATGATAATAAATTCCCCTCAGCTCTTTAAGTCCAGCCATTTGGCAGGACTCTTCAAATTCTCTTGATACACCTGCTGTGCCTCTGACCTACTCCTCCTAGTGGTTTCACTTTCTAGTAGACAAAATCGATATTCAGAATGTTTTGTGTTTAAGAAATGGCTCCCTTTGAGCATCTGTGCTTTTAAGGGTAACAGATGTTGAACATACAAGTGTAGCTGTGCACATGAGACCTGTGCTCAGAAATGTGACTGATATCCTCCAGCTGATTTGTTCAAGGCTTGGTTCTGCCTGTGTAAAATCAGGGAACTACAAGTTGTGCACATTCATGTTTCATCCCTCAGTTTTCATGATCCCTAGATGTACTTTTTTTTTTTTCTTCTTACACTGACTGTTGTGCATTTGATTTGACCTCGGTTCTGTCCTGTTGGGCTTATATATGAACTCTGGGGAATATTTTAGTCCTGTGATCAAAGGGTTATCCTATGGTGTACCTTTGAGCCTGAGGCCTTATGAGATTTTATTTTCCAGAAGTAGTGAAGGGCAAATATTCCTATGCCACTTCCTCCATTTCAAACTTACATGAGGTCATTTCTGTGCAAAAGAACATCTTGAGAAGAGTTTAAAAGTGAACTTATTTGTCTAAGAAATACTTACAGAAATAGAATGAGTTCTCCAATGGCTGGTTTGTGGGCCATTTTGGCTCACTAAACCTATAAAAGTAATAATTATGAAGCCAACTGGCTTTAAATTAAGCCAGTTGTTTTTGATCAAAAGAGAAAAATTCCAAGACTTAGGAAATTGTTAATAAAGTACTCCCTTGATCTTCCCAAAATTTCAGACAGAAAAACAAAATAAGGCTAAGTAATCAGCATATTGGTTTTTCTCCAGAGTTTTCAGAGATCTCTCTGTTCTTCTTCTCAGACCAGTGTAAAGTAAGTTAAGGAATCACGCCAAAATGAACTGCAAGCAGATGCAAGTGAACAAAAGGAGCCGAATTCCAACTGATCTGCAGAAATCCTCCACAATTTTAGGTAAATATAATCTGCACCAAAATGCTTCTTTGATTTGTGAGAGAACTTAATTTTAACGAGACTTCAGCTAAAATGGTAAGACAGCAATTGCTGGACCATCTCTTTGTCAAGTGATTTTGCCAAAAATTGTAGTCATACTCCAGCAAAATTAATTTTCAACATGACAGCCAAAGTGTGATATTTTCTTCAAGATCTGTCTCCTTATTTTCTGCCCTCCTGTGTTCGTGCTGCAATTGTGCATTTCATGGGCAATTACTTTTGATTCCCAACAGTATCTAACAGTTGCATGCAATGTATTACTGAGTGACTTGCAATGTAATGAAGACAATAGTGACATCACAGTTGATCTTTATCTAAGAAAGAGAAGAAAGAATATCAGTGTAATACCTTAGGCAATTTTTTTTAATATTTTTTTTTTAAGCCAACTTGATAAAGTTGGCATCTGATGCAGGATTCCTGCATGTGCAGGGAAATGTTTCAGGTAATATACAGGTGCAAATGTATCCACCAAGCAGATCTCAGGGAATGTTTGCATAGCAAAACTACAACTGCATTTCAATTGCTTTTTTTTGGTGACCTGAATGTGCATCTCAGAATATACATATTTTTAACTATGAATATGCAATAACTAGACACATAAATAACAATTAGCTCAATTTTTCATACCTACAGGCAGCAATCTGGCAAGCCCTAAGAGTTTTACAGTATTCCTTAAATACCGTTTAGCTTGGTCTCTCACAGCCAAAGGGAAAAATAAATGGAAGGAAGTAAAGTGATCCTCAGAAGATGTTTGGCCACCAGCTCTGAAGTCTTAGACCAACAATATCTCTGATCAAGACATGTCAGTCTTCTGAAAATTACATCCAACGTAAGTGGTAAAAATGTCTTAAAATATGTTTGTCTCCGAATAAAGTATATCACCACTTTCAGAAAAGAAAGCTAATATGGTTCTGATGGGTGACTTGATTTGGACAGCATAAACTAGGTAACCTTGTGTCTGGTATAGCACTAAAAGGTTTTCAAGTACTGTCTTGTGAAGAGAACAAAATACTCTGACCCTTTGAACAGCTGGCTTCCACTAACTAGTGGAATTAGTGGTAATAATGTGCCAACCAAGTCCAGACTCAGCGAACATACCGAATTGCTTTGTTCTAATTTTTCTAGCCTGATCACAGTAAGTTTAGGAAGAGTACAAACCTTCCTTCCCTGTGAAGGACAGCCCAGAAAATATCAGTGAATTGCTTAAAGTTCACTTCGACTCTTAAAGTACAGCGCAAACAAGACTGGTGGTAAATATGCTATTTCTTATGGATTACTAAATATATAGAAGTATGAATTAAACATTTTGAGCTCAATATTCTTAGAACTAATCCCAGAAAAGTAGACAGAGCACATGGCAGTAGTGAAAATACATGGAAGCGCTGTTAAGCAGAAGTCAGTACACCAGAGAAAGATTTGGGGGACATAGAGAATGTTGAGCAAATCACAATATTACTCTCAATGTTTTCATTGAATGTCTGTATCCCATAGGGATAATGAAACTGTCCTGTTATCTAAAGCTCCTTGAAAAGCACTGTCCAAAATCTTGATTATAAAAAAGTGAATGTTCTCACAGTTGGAGAGAGATGCATTTGGGGAAAAAAGTTGCAAACTTTGAATATAAAAACATAAGTTTCTTGACAGGTATTTTTATATTTTTCAGTAAGCATATCTATGAAAAAATTGTTTTATTTGAAAGAAGGTTATCAGAAATGATATTGTTACAAATGCTCATAGAGCTGTTGCTCAGTATCTCTGGGACAAAGTAACTGTATGATGTTGCCAAAAAGAGGTTCTAATCCAGCCCCTGGATTATATTTCCTCTCTCCCCCATTTCTCACTTTGTGGAAGCTTCACACTTGTTGGACTGCTCTGTGAGTGGTCAAATCATTAACTGAAAAAAACCAAAACCTTGCACACTAACAAAGAAGAGAAACCCCTAAGCCTGGAGAGCTTTTTGCAGGATTAATGGGTTGAATTAGGTCAGGAAGGGTCTATCAAAGATGCAAAAGCAGAGCTATAACCATGTATTAGAGGGTATGGGAGGGAGAAAGAAATAATTGTTTTCCATTTTTATGGACGTTGAACTTTATTTCAGTTCTTTATCATGTAACTTCTCTTATTCACACATCACACTGACAGAAAAATACTAACCTTGGCTGTCATGTAGCTGTAATTTTGAAAATTCTTCAAAGGCAGAGGCAGAAGGATTGCTGCTAGAAGACCTAAAACCTTCTTGGATCCAGCCTGCAGCAATGTTCTTATGAGTATATATCAGCTCTGTGACTAGTTTTTTAGTGAAGAGTTGATCGTACCTTGGTCATTCAAAGCAGGTCTCACAGACCTGAAAACAGAGGGCAGGAAGTAAGGCTTACTTGCAGGAAGATGAAAGAAGTTCATCTGTGTCATCTATAGTCTCCACAAGACCGGGCTGACTCAGAAATAACACATTTTTGACCCAAGAATAGAATAGTTGCAGTGTTTATGGCAGAGATATTAGAAACATCAAATGATAGTTAATCCAAGTCAGTTCATGTTACCACCCCTACCTGAACAGGATTCAGCTGTGAGGAACCTGTCTGACTGTATCATCTTCAGCAACAGAAGCTCTCACAATGCTTCAGGTCAGTGACGAGCCTGTGAAAAGAGCAGCCTGAAGGGGCAGAATGAATTCCAGTTCCAATCCTGCATTCATGTCCATTAAAAGCAAATATTCAACTTTAAAAAGGCAAATAAAAATATGAAAGGACACCAAACAAAAGCAGTAGCATCAACATCTTCCCATAACCCTTTATAGCTCTCTGGAGTGATTACATTCTATTTACTTCCAGTTTTTGAAGCTCTGTTATTGTATCTGCCACAGGAAAAAGAAAAAAGAAAAGCCTCTTTAATTATTCTTCAATGCTTTTTTCCAGCCAGGCCCTGTGTCCTAGATTGAAATCAATGTTAATGGCTTTTGTGACTCCAGTATAGATATATTTTTTAATTGATGTCTCCTCTTCCTCCTGCTGACCCAATTCTCATTTTCATTATATTCAAAAACACATTGATGATCCACTCAGAACTGATAAATTATTTTAGCTCCTTTCTGCAATAACTAAATTTAATAGTACTCTGCTGGCACAATTTAATTACTAGCACAAACATCTGAAATTTTTGAACAACGGCTGAGCTTCAGTGACAGAAAGCAGGTGGTCTGGTGGCTGTTAGGATCCAGGCAGCAAGCAAACTGAGACAGGTTACTGGGTGGACTCAACAATTTTACTGTTTGAATCTCTTCCTTACCCAAAGTTGTAACCTTTATTCCAGGGTAATTTCTATTACAGACTTCCTCTGTGTGACTGTAGTTATGGAGAAGGCACATACTTCAGAATTTGTCAGACTAGGAAAGAATGAATGGAACAACAGCAGAAGATGTGTTTAGAATGAAAATAAAAGATTTGGGATGCTGCAGGTAAAGTATGGAAAGGTATACAAAGATTTCCCTGTAAGCAGATGGTGAAACAAGCATTCCAAGGGTCATTACAACTGAATTTCTATTGCACTGTGTTTTGTAATTGTATCTTTTGATGCCCAGTGAGGGTGGAGCCTACTCTGCAATGTTTCCATTCTTGGGGGTACCCTTTCCATAATACCTCTGGATTTTATAGTATCCTGATAAAGTGACTTTGTATCTTCTTTTTCTCCGTCAGGTGTGGTTGAAATACTGCTCTGAAACAAGATTTTTTTATCCTGTGGGCTTCACTGATGCAGGAGAGAGTCAGAAAGTTCTACAGCTCAAAGAGAAGAGTAGACAGCTAAAGTTGGCAGAGTGCAGGAAGCAAAGTTCATTAGATGCCATGCTGTGATATTTCCTACAGTTTTGCTTCTTACCAGAGGTGAATTTACAGGGCTGCTATCTGCTGTGTTAGCGCTTCTTCCTGTGGTGGCTACGATTTCATGCAAAGTGGTGGAAAATGTGATGTCTCCAGAGACTTCTGTGTGCACTGTGGCTGCATGCCTCTGTGCTCACAGCCAGTGCAGCAACCTCAAGTCTGGGGTTTTTTTTAGTGTGCCAGACAGGAGGCAATGTGAGTGAGCCGATCTGTTGCCCCTGTACTGCTGAGCCCAAGACACAAGAACATTTGTAGTTCTCCTACTACAAATGAAAGAACAGAACCTCGTTCTTTCCTGGACTACATTGCAATGAATCCCATGTCTCAAGAACTGAAATATTCAAACACAAGTCCTATAGGAGTCTTATAAAACAGTTTACTTGTCACCAATGCCAGCCAGAGAAGCAGGAGCACTCAGCTCCTCAGTCTTTCCCATGAAGTTTGCTGCCTGCTGTAACAAAAATGTACTTCTCTGGAGCAGAAAACAAGCTAAGTAAAAGAATTCAATTTTTTTTCTTGAAGCACGGTTTAGAGAAATTTCCATTGTTATTGCTATCATTAGATACAGAGCTATGGGTCCAGCATGAATTTTTACTGGATGTTGTCTAAATACAGGGCAAAAACATCTGATCTCTGCTCCAAGGAGTTTTGCAGCCTGCAGCAGGAGACAAGAGGTGAATTCAGGAAGCCAAAGAAATAGAAGGAAAAATTGCAACAGTCCTGTGTCAGTGGGAAAAACAGTAGCCTCAATATACCAGAGTCAGTCTGCCTTTTCCTATTGCTCACTTGAAAGCTAATAGACAATTGTAGGGGAGTTTTGCAGATGCTTCTGGTAGGTCTATTGCAGCACAGAAGATCATAAGGGAGAAGGAGATTTTTGTCTGAAGAATCAATAACAAGGTCCTGTGGTTTCTAGCTAAGCTTCTGCTCCCTTTAGTGTTTATTTAAGATTGTTGTCCTGGATCTGTATTATTCTGACTAAAGAAGTCCACACTTCACAAACCTATTTAAACCTTTTTTTTTTTTTTTCTGTTTTCTTTTCTTATTTTGGAAGCTAGTTTTCACTAACTCTATTGATAGAGGCAAATTCTAACTTATGGGCACAACATAGGCATACTGTGATGGCTACTATGTGGAATGCAATAGCCATCAGAAAAAAACTCGTTGATATTCTTAAAATGAAAGCCTTGTCACAAACTCTGTGCATATGAAAAAGCTGATGGGATATTTCCAGTTGTTTGTGTAACATTCAGAATTGCTGTTGGAGGGGAAATGCCCTTGCTTGAGGAGACATTATACATCAAAGTCATGATTCAGACCAATGAAAATGAAGAGGTAATCAAGGGTGCTAATGGTCACAGTGAGTTGTGATAAATCTGGACAAAAGTGGTGGTTGTGGGCAATAAATCCAACAACCTGCTGGGCCTGGCACAGAGCCACCTGAGACAGGCTGATTGCCAGTAGTTTTGAAGGCGAGCATAAAATGAAGCATCCTCTAAGTTAATAACACTCACATAATGAATATAATCTTTTCTTAAAGCACCAGGTCTATGACCAATGCAAAATTAGTCTGCCTGAGTGCATGAACACGTGTGTTCAGAAGGACATCTTGAGAGGGGAAAACAGGATGATGAATGCACCTGCAGGCTATTATTTTTCTTCCCTTTGGCTTCTCCAGTCCCTGTTCAGCAGCTGTATTCTCAGAAGGCTGTTCAACCCTGAAGCTGTGATGTCTTATCATAAGATTATGCAATTCTACTGTGTTGGAAGTGAGTGGAACCTGGCCGTATTAGGATCAAATATGGAAAGATTCAGGAGCGCGTATCCGAAGGGTAGTTTGGATGTCAGTGGTACAAAATCAATCATTATTGTCTAGTCTGAAGACTATAATCCTTGCAACCTTCAGTGTGAGCTTCCAGTTCTGAGCTGAAACTGGGAAATCACTGAAGTCATCATATTTGTTTTCCAGGATGCTGAACTCCTTCCTGATCATCAGCTGGTCAGAGGAGGGGGAGAAGAAGGACTTCTTAGAGGAAAGTCAGCTCCAAAGACTTGTACTAAAGGTCTAACGGAGCTGTAGGCTGATCTCAGCTCTGCTGATAGTGTAACAAACTATTGCTGTGCCTATGATCAGAACAGGTAAACATCCACACAGGTGTAGGAGGTGTCTCACTTTCCTCCTCTCCAAAGACAACCTTGAGCCTGTGATAAGGCTCCTAGTGCTGCACAAGCACAGTCCTCTTGATGATGTCCTTAAGTGCTCCATATCCTGGTCAGCAATTGTTTCCTGCCTGCAAAATGGGAGTGGTCATTTAGGCCTTGTTTCAGTTTTGTTTGCTATTAATTTTTACACCTTTAAACTGCAAAAAACCCTAGGAAGGCAAACAGGATTCTTGAGGTATTATTAAAGCACTACAGATGCAAAGAGTTTTCTCTGTGAAAAAATTTTTGAGCCATTGGAAATTATTACTATAGTGATAGATCTATCAATTCACGGAGTGATTTATAGGTAAATAGGAATTACATCCATATTGCTGGAAACTTTATGCTCCCTCACTTAGCTGCAGCAGTGTAAAACATCAGCCTAATGGAATTACAGTAATATAAATGAAGGAGAATGTGATCTGGGCTTTCCAGTGTGGGAGTGACAGATATTTAGCCTACCATCAAAGGACAAGAATCATCTAGTTAAAAGATTATTTTTAAGAGTAGGTGAAAACACGCTTCATATTATTAAATAGGGCCTTGTTGGTGTTCTGGCAGTGCAGATCTGGCAGTATAGTGAGTGCCTGTAACAGCCAGATAAAAATGGGCAAATGAGTTCAATTTTTCAAATAGGTTTTCAAATCAGAGCAAGCAATACATTGACCAACAGGCTTCTGAGGATACTACAAATGAAATCAATGGAGATGAGTAAAAGGTTTCAATAGCGGCATTTTTAATGATTCCCAGCTACAACAGCTACAAGCAAAAGTGGAAAAAGGTACCTATTAGCAGAAGAACGAGGATGTTTTTGGGGTTTAACCACTTTAGTACCCATGCCATTCATGGACTCTGCATTCACAGTCCCGTGAAGTGCCTTTCTGATCTTTATGAATTTATTTTTTCTGAGCACCCCACATTGAGTTAGCTAGTGTGATGCCCGTCTCCAAGAAGGGCCAGAAGGAGGATCTGGGAAACTACAGGCCTGTCAACCAGATCTCAGTGTCAGGGAAGTGATAGAGTCACAATCCCTAGAGGTATTTAAAAGAAATGGTGACGTGGTGCCTGGGGACATGGTTTAGTGGTGGACTCGGCAGTGCTGGGTTAATATTTGGACTTGATGATCTTAAAGGCCTTTTCTCACCTAAATGAGTCTATGATTCCATGAGTGGTAGCTAGCGATGTTTTTATCCTCTTTCTTCTTCGGGAAGTACACTGGCAGGAAGGCAATTTCCAGAAGTTCAGACTGCAAAGCTGTTGTCCTTCCTCAGTCCTGCCCCACATCAAGCTCTCTGCTAGTGGTGACAGATGAGGAATAACATCAGGGCTGAACAGCCTTTGAGGTGACAGGATCAAGCAACTCCCCTTGAAACTATGTTGTAGGATCTCTTCAGGTAGAAGATGTTGCTGTAATGTATATGGAAGTGGAAGGAGGGAGGAGCTTTTTCAAGCAAAGAGTCAGAAAATTATACCTGTCTGAGGAAATATAAAGTGACCAGGACATGGGGCTCTAGGTGAGGCTCTGTGACATTTAAATCTTAGCTTGTTTCTGAATAAAGCTAAATACAGCTTGCTGCAAGAAAGAAATTTTCAAAAATGGGTTGTCAAGAGTTGGTGATAACTGTCTTGTTTGTTTTCTTCCACCAACCACGTGTATTGATTCTTCCAGTAGAACCTGTACTTAGGAAGCTGAACTAGACACCAGATGGAGTAAACCCCTTGGGAAACTGTATTTTGACAATTCATCATAGAAGGTTGTTAAGTTAGTTCTGTGTTTGATTTTTCTGTGTTTTTTTTCCTCTTTCTTTTTTTTCTCTCCTTTTTTTTTTTTTTTTCTTATTTGCAGGCCAGGTTTCCATTTTTTTAATATCCTCAGTTGGAACTAGGAAGGCTACTTTAGGTGCCTAATTAGCGTTCACTTTAGGAGCATACAATAGGATCCTGCAGCTGCCCTCTCTCTGCAGTTATTACCCAGGCAGAGGTAAAAGTTATTGGAATGCTAATGGAGTGGAGAGTTTCCACATCCAGCAGACAGAGAGGTAACTTTTAAGCCTATGATGTCTCTTTCAAGTCTCAACGTTTCCAAATTAACATCATTGCATACCACTGCACTTGTGCTTTTTTGCTTTATTCAATGCAGCATTTATATTCTTGCATTCATTTCAACCAGTCACTCTGAGTAATACTACTTAGCCTTCTATCTTTTTAAGTTTGGCTAAACAAATTATCTCTTGATTAGAAAATGAAGAGGTCCAACTCCATAGGTAAGAAAGACACTTTGCTATGTGGAAAACCCAAGAAACACACGAGGTATTGTTAGTTCTGCAACAGAAATCTTGGGTAAGACTAACTTGGTATTTTTAATGAATCTTTCTTTTTCTTACTGGAAAAAAACCCCTTGTGCATTGAAACAGAATTTTTTTCATGGGAAAGGAATTACTTGTTCTGGTAGAACTTTCCTCGTAAAGATTTTGCAGATATGGGGCTTGTTGCACATAAGTCCAAGTTCAGGTCCAAGTGCTGGTTTGGCAAACTGTGGAGTACAGTATTTCCCAGTCCTCCTTATCTCAGGAATACATTTTGGCTAATGGGATGCAGAGACAAGGGTCCTGGCAAAAGAGTGTTGCATTGTGGGAGACCCTGAGAGCAATGATTCTGGAGGGAAGGATGTTCAGTGCGCTCACCAAAACCTTTCAGAGTTGTGACTCCCAGTCTTCTTTCTATTATGAAATAAGGTTCTTGTGGGGTGTCTGTCTCTCAGTCTGTTTAGTTGTTTGTTTTCTTTACCTCTTAAGAAAAATACAAAGACCCAAGTGGCCTTCATATTCTTAGTTTATTTCCTAGGAAAGAGGAACTTTAAAATATTCATTGGGGAAAAATCATTTCCCACTGAGTTCTGCATGGTATCAGTGATCACTCAGATGACCTCAAATTGAAGGACAGTTTCCTTCTCTTTCAGTTTATCATCTATGTTTATAAAGCAGGAGCTGTTTCAAGGGCTGCAAACCCACAAAGTTTAAATCTGTAGGGGTAGGATTTCCCTTTTCTATTATTTATGTACACAGAACATAGTAGAGGGGAACTATAATTCATGACTGAAGCCTACAGGCACTACCACAACAGACACAAAAGAATGCTTAAATGTACAGAAATTATCTTGGTGTAGATATTACTTAAATGCAAGTGTGAAGATAAGGACCATGGTTTTCAATAGCCTTCCTTACAAGATCTAGCAACCAAAATCCTGCCTTTAAAGTTTCACAAAGTAAATCTACAGAACACATTCAGTGGAGTGAGAGGAAATACGCACGTGGAGCTTATCCTTCTAGGAAGAGAGCAAGGCTTCCCCTTCCTAACATCTACCCTACCCTCCATCCTTATGCTGAAGCCTGAGTTTTGCCAGCTGACTGCGCAGGAAAACTTCAGCCACTGCTTCGTGTGGGAAGGCTACAGTGAGTAGTGCACAAGGATGCTGGGTGCTCTCAGCTGCAGTCTTGCTATGGGTGCATCTCTTATAGGTCATCATGACTGGTACTGATGTCAAGCAGGCAATTGTGCAGCAACACTTCTAGGACTCAGTTCCAATGCATTTTCCACATTTGGCTTTTTCCTGCTTCCAAATGATTCTTTCTTACGCTATCCAGGTTCCCTCTCAAGTCAGTTAAGAAGCCTGGGACAAACTTTTCAGAGGTGGTGTCTTCAAAAACTACGGAAAGGTTGAAGCTCAGCAATAAGAGTTGTTTTATTTGCAGGTACTACAGCCAAAGTACATGGGATGTTTGAAGGAGTTTCATTGAAAGTTTTGAAGTCACAGTAGAGGTAGAAAATGGGAAAGCAATTAGTTTCCTAGGGAAACTATTAGGAATACCTAGATATAAATGTTCCTTCCTGGTACATTATTTTTTTTTTTTTACTGGACAGTCTTCCAAGATTAAAGTTGGTACGAGGAGAAAAATAAAGTGACATTTCGCCTGCAATATGTCATATGTCACCGTGAATTTCAAAAATGTTTCCACACTTTTACCATGTTGAAAAAGATTCTGGCCTACCATCACAACTGAGATTTACTTCAGAGAAAATACTTTTGGTTAAAATTGTAAATTTTTAGATTTGTATTTCAGAGCTGAATGTACATGGAGAAGAACTTTTTAGGATTTAGATATTCATATATTTTGGGAAAGAATTCCCTATCTCAAAAGACATTTTCATAGGAAAGAGAGCCACTTATTTCAAATACTTTCTTCTGAATGTATGCATTCCATTGGGTTATGGCTTCCTCAAACTGTTAAGGAAGCCCACAGGATGAACCCAGCCTTTGCAAACAAAGTGACAGTGGGAAGAGAAAGATGTGGTTTCCATTTTAATGTCCAAAACACAATGGGCTACAAAGAATTTTCCTACTGAGGTAGTGAGGAACAAACTTCACACTTGTGACTGCTTAATTATACCTATATATATGTACAAACCAAGGAAAAATCTGAGTAGTCTGTAGAGAAAAACATACATTAACTTCATATCAGATTAGGGGTGGACTAATCTGATGGTTGCTAAATGTGTGTCAGAGACCAAACTCTTCCAAATATAGATCTCCTAGATGGGTAGATTAGTCCCATCCTCTAAAGCATATTTGAAAGATCTTCCTCTTTAATCCTTTGACTACATTTGTATAGCTTATCATGCCAATTAAATATTTTTTAATTCATCTGAACTGAGAAATGAATCGTTAGTTGCAAGCCAGGTCCTAGAGTGCAGGTGTCCACTTCAAACAAAACATCACTACAGTGTCTTGGCATCACATCATATTTCTCTTGTGCGATTATAACCTGCCAACAGAAACCATCTTATTCCTTAAGGAACTTTTGTTGTTTTTGTCACAAGGAATTAAGGCAAATATAAACAAAATCAACCTGCCTCAAGCCATAAAGGCATTGTTTCAACCTGATCTAACCCAAATGCTTCTGAAATCAGTGAGAGCTTTCTATTTTCTTTGGTGTGGTTTGCTGTGTCCGTCCTTAGGGCCTCCCCACAATCTAACAATGCATGCTTTTGAGAGAGCTAATCACTTGAACAGCCAGATAGGTAGTGTGAAAAGGACATCTGAAACAGCTACAGAAGATGAGTTCTGATAAATTAATTAATGGGAATAATATCTTCAGAGAAGCAGAATTCCCCATGCGCTCCAAGATGTGGCCTGACCTTCCCACCTGGATGAATGTAATGTTAGACATAGATGAAAAACTTCCAGAGTAGCTACCGAGAATGTTTCATATGACTTTATAGACAATCAACTCACTTACTATTCAGGGCTATCAGCCACCATTTCTACCAGTGACAATATCAATTTACAGAGTTAAAGAAAGGTATTTGTGGCATGACTACAGAATACAGACACTTGTTTTCATAAGCAGCATGGAAAAGATCCAGGAAAACATCAAAATATGCAAGACTAGGTAAAGAAAGAATTTGTTTGTTCCAGACAAAGGAGGCGAGCACCTCTCATTTTAGAGATGGAATAAATGAGATACAGAGAAGCCATGTACCTTACTTAAATTAGCAAGGGAATAGTCTGCATTTGCAAGCCCACAGATAGATGTTCATGCCAGTTCATGAACCTTTTCCTATCCTGGGTAAGAACTGCAGAATAGACTTGCTATTTGAGCATGAGGCAGGCTATAGGCAAAGCCTGAACAAGCAAAGATCCATTGCCCCAAGGACAATGCAGTGCAAAGACAGGAAGTAGGCAGTGGACAAGATGGAAGAGAGTAAGGCCAAAACTTGCATTCTTCATTAAGATGAGTTGGCAGAATTATCAAAATACACCGATTTTCCTTACAGATTCATTATGCATTCCAATAGCCAAAAAAAGAGAAATAAACATTTAACAGTAAATAAATAATAACCAATTTTAAAGAATATTTTTATTGCACCGTAAGGCATTGTTTGAGGATAGGTAAATGAAAGACTCTGAGTTGCTGACACATGCCAGATACATAGCACATATAAGTACCTACCTTAGACACTGTTCTATTAATTGGTGTCTTAATTGCCAATTATAATTTTCAGGACTTTTGACAAGCAAAAGGCCTGCAGTGGCTAAACGGTACATTAGGTGATCAGAAAGTCTCAAATGCATTTGTGACACAGAGAGCTGATGAGAAAGGGTTTGCTGTTCCTTTTCACTTACAGACTACACAGAGAATGGCTCAGGCCGCCTTGTTGCAATAAATCTGGCTGCCTCAACTCCTCTGGGAAGCCAGCTGGCAGCAAGGTGCTTCCCAGAGCAAGGCAGGTAAGGAGAGGGGAGGCTACTCTGGGAAGATTTCCAGAAGGAAGGATGGTGGAATATAAATAGGAGGAAAAAAAAATAGGAATTAAAAAAATAGGTAAATATGATTTGTCTTCTTTCTAATGAGAAGAGCAAGGCATGAGGCTGAATTCCCTGAAAATGATGAGTGTGTGGCTGTTCCTAACTCTATTATTTTAATGGCTTGGATCCTAAGCAGACTGCACTAATGTATTGATACTTCAGAGAAACGGGGAAACAGCCATTTACTTAATGGCTTGTAGATTAATTGAGTTTCAGACAGACCTGGACAGAGGTCAGTAAACCTCCAGTACATCACCTTGCCAGCAGCATCTTTTGCTCAAGACCTTTGGAGATGGCAGTGTGCGGCTGACATCAACTTTTGCCTTCTCTTGGAACTGTGGGGATGGATGGGAATTCACACCATAGGAGGAAGAGCAGAAGGTAGTGAGCAAAAGAGAAAAAATGGCAATTGATATAATGGGTCATAGTGACGCACAGATGATTTAAAATACTTGGATTCTGTTTAAAGGCCACTTTACTCTTAGCTAAATCACTTCCTTTGTCTCATTTCTTCATAACTTTTTTCCTTTTTTTTTTTTTTAATGCTTCTCATAAAAACAGGCCACTTCAGCCCTAAGTTAAGGCATAAAGATATCAGTAACAGCCAAATCTTCCCAAAACTACTCTACCTTTGACACACATTTTTTCTGGTATGTCAAAACAGCTATAATAATTTTTGGCTAATCCTGGAAATTATTTTCTATTTTTCCTCTTACCAGATGTTTTCTGTCAGTGATAGTCACATTCCTGTCTAGCCTATGAACTCGAAGAAAGTTAATGAGACAATTATTTAGGACACACTTTAGTTACTAACATCACCTGTAACAATATCAGATTTCTCTCCCTTGCCTACCAATATTCATGGAAATTGTAGGAACAAAATAATATATTGCTATGCATCAGTTTCCAACTTGACTGCTCTGGGCATTCCCAGCTGTCCCTGCCTCCATGTCACAGTTGTACCAACACAATTGTTTGTAAGCAAACCAGGTCATGGAATGATTTTTTAATTTAAAATAACACCCCTAAAATATAAAAAAAACCCAAAAACCCAACCAACCAACCAACCAAGCAACCATGTATACATTTTTATATACCATAAAGACTACTGTTTGGTAAAAATCATGCTGCCAGATTTACCTTATATGAACGGACTTCATGCCCAATTAAGTCTTTCTTCCCACAGCTGACATCAGAGCAGAAAGCCAGCTTCCACTCTCTGTCAGTGCTTGAGTAATTGGGTACAAATATGACCATATGCCCTGACCAAACTGGTGCCACAATCTGATTTGATGTTATGACTGGAAATGTGGCTCAAGCTTGGAACGGAGGGAAACTTGAGAGGGGCAAATTGTCATAGAAGGAAGAGAGGTTTCATTTCTAAACACCCCGCTGATCACTGCGTTTTTCAGTGACAAGCAAATCAAGTTTGGGGGATCCTTTAGATTTATTAAGCCCTCTCTGTATTGCCCAGGAGAGCTGGTTGCACTGCGGTATTTTGGACTGTGTGGGGTGTAAAATATTTTTGACTGTGTGGACTGTGTGGAGTTAACTCCTGATGGGATAGAACCCTTTAATGTTAACAAGCTTTCCTTTAGTCCAGCATTTCACACTGATGAATTGCAAACTGAGAAAAACATCTTAAATTCAGCCCAAAGATTTGGGGTTCTGGGTGCATTTGCCAGGGTCAACATCACTTTTAACTAATAAACAACGTCAATGAACTTCCACACTCAGAAATTCCAGTGGTGATGTTTATGTTTGTATTAGAGACAGATGGAAATAGAAAGAGGCAGACAAGTTCCAAATTACAAACACATTCTCTGCTTACCTGTAATAATTCTCCTTGGCATGGCAAAAATACTTTTGCCAAAGACAGGTGCTGTGCTAAAATGCACAACTGTTCTTTTTATTTACATGTGCAGCTGCTGCTGGTACCAGGTTTGAATGAACAAATGCAAAATTCAGAGGTTTTAATTATGTCCCCATGTTTGAAAAGCAGGCCTTGCATAATGTCACATATTCTCCAAACGAACCATGAATAGGTGCCTGAGGTGGGGTCTGGAAAGATGCCCAAAAGACGTATTGCTCTGTAAAGATTTACTGGAGATATGAGAGAGCATCCATATCCACTGGAGATACGGACTGGAGAGCTGCTCAGAACTGGCATGGACCACCTCAAAAACCCCCCCTTCTGTTCTATTCAAAATGTTCCTGTTAAATAAGTAGCGAACAGAAAGGAGAGAATCCACATGTTCTCTGCCTGCTACACAGATCTCAGGACTTGTTCAGGAACGGTTCATATCTGTAGGGAATCAAGTCATTATAAATAGTACTTTTATCTCACTCATTTTGATGGCCTTGAAGCATCCAACTCACTGTCTGCCACTGGAGTCAGAGGTGTCTCAGTCTTTGCAGAAACTCAGGTTCATCATCTTCATGTCTCACTTGAACTTTCTTTCCTCTTAGCTTCTCACATCTTGTCTGCTACAATAAAGCTTCAGTAAGCCTGTATGTCTTGCGCTTGGAAGGACTGTATGGCAGAAACTGATGGGACAAAAAACCCAAAATATTTTAAATCCATTTAATTCCTCTTTGGAGGAAACTTAGGACTGCCTTAACTGTAGAGTAAGAACAGAGGTTTCCTGAAACACCTGGAAAAACAGTGTGATAAAACTTATAAGCTCTGAAGAGTTGTTTCCTTCATAGAGCTTTTTTTTTTTTTTGCAAAGGAAGGAACTTGAAGGAAATTTCATATTGTCAACTCAATCTCCAACTAAATGGTTTTCAAAATCTTCCTGTCTTTGAAAAAGCCTTTCTAAGCCTCAGAGGAACTAAAGGAAGTTCATGAAAAGTAAGGGCTTGCAACTTTGTAGTCTGAGGTTTTATGAAGAGGGTGGAAAGCTGGGCAGCAATGCTTAACCCTTTCTTCTAAATCCTTGGCTGATCAGAGGAGAACTGCTTTGACCTGCCTCATGCCTCTGCAACTTCTTTTTGACTTTTTTTAATGTAATCCAGTGAAAATTATCTGCTTCAGAAATATGGAGGCTGCACCCAGGATAAGCTTTTTATTTTTTAAATGTCTGTTGAAGTCTCTTACCAAAGGCCAGATATCCAGATTGCTAGAGTAATGTAGTCATCAACATTTTCAAAATTTACAACAGCTGGTTAGGATGGGTTGTGTTAGTTTGCTACTGGCCTCTTTCTTGTTTTCTGGGTAAGAGAGTAAAATAACCTCCTGGACAAACTCAGTAATAAGAGAAATGTAGGGAGCTAAGTTCTGCAGTTCCCCTGACTTATTCAGAGATGTGATTAAATAAATGTGAGAACAACTAAGGACTTCAAGTTTTAGCCTAGCACATTTTGTTTTCTGCTGCATCATTTTCCATTTGGACTCAGCAAGAGCACAATTGCCTATTGATTAGTAGGTATCCACTATAGAGGATTCAATAGGTGCTTTTGCATATGCTGAGCCCTAAATGCAGACAAGTGAGCTAACAAAAAAGAAATGAACACTGCCTTTTCCTGCAGAGCCTTCCACAGCTTTCTCCAGAGAAATTACTCTCTGCATAGTGAACAGCTCTGAATTCCATCCGGGGAAAAAAAAACATCCATGAAAAGGCGCATTATAAATTATATCAAATTATTAGCAAAAGTGGTGAGGTAGTGAGTTGTCTTGCAACATCTTTTTGTGACACCAATTAGTATCAGGCATCATTGGGGAAAAGAAAGAGAATTCTGGCCTTCAATTATCTGCAACTAAAAAAACAAGACAGGAAAAAAAGATGAATAAAAGAAGTCTCCTTACTATTATCTAAAGATGGGGGCTGAAGTGAGACACTAGAGAATAACCTAGTTTAGATTACTGGAAAAAAAAATTTAAAAAGATGAAATAAACCAAAACTTTGGTCCTGCATCTCAAAGGACTTACTTTTTCACTTCCATTGCAAAATAAATATCAAAAAATGCAGGGAAGAAAGGATAAAGCTGTTTCAGACACTCCCTTGAGGGTATGGAATAGTATTAAGTGAATACATTTAAATTAATAACATTTATAGTGGTTACATTTAGTGAACATTACTACTCTTCAGTTCACAAATATTCTGTAATATTTAAGAGTTGCATAATAATGTGTTTTTCAAAAACTTGCTGTGAACATCTGTTGATCAACAGTCATTTTGTGAAAAAGGCACCAAGGATATGATTTTTAAGAAATGAATTCATTAATTTTGTTCAGATCTGTAATTTAGTTTAGTTTTTATTTCTTTTGACTGTGACATGAGCCATACTTCACGCTTGAATGTTGTCATTTTTGTCTAAAACTATGAAAGTGCCTGCTGTTTGAAATACAAACCATGATCCAAATCCTTAGTAGTTTGTTAGAGAAACATAAAGCTTTATGTGCTTAAATAACCCCTTCGCTAAGCAAGAAAGATACATCTTCTGCAGGATATTTCTCTTTTAGTGTAATTGTTCTGTTTTGTTTGTGCTTTCTCTCTTTATTTTTTTATTTTTGTTTCAGGTGTTTTATGACATAAGAAGACAATTCTTTCAATTTTGTTCTCATACAGTGATTCAGCTGTACAATTCCAGTGTAGTCACCTGCTAGACTAGGTAAAATATAGACAGGGGATAATTATATGGGAAAAAGAAAACTCCTTTCATGGGCTTCACAGATCCTTCATTCATAGTCATTCAGTTTGATGGTGGCAATGGTCTAGGATACCACAGAGATCCTTGGAATCTCTGAAAAAAAATTAGTCTCAGGGAAAGAGGGTGAAATGCATACTTTATGCAGAAGACAAAATGAGAAAGAAAGGGTATGGAATGTGAGAAATGAGCAAGAGGTGGGAAATAAGCAGTGGAAAAAAGGAGAAAGGCAGACCAGTGAGAAGTGAGCGAAGTAAATCAATAGCTTATCTCTGATGATCAAGAATAGATGGAGCAATGGAGAAATGTTTTTTTACGAGTTCAGACCCCAAATTTTTATGACATGTTCAGGCATCCACTTTTATGTCTCCCAAATGATGTTCAAAAGCATGTTTAGAAACACTCTTGGTTTACAGTGTGTGGACCCACTCCATTTTGAAACCTGACTTACCACTTTCCAGCACTGGGCACAGACGACACTGTCGTTACTGCTGAGCTCATCTCTAGACATCCTGTCTGACATCCTGTCTGTCTTTGCTGCTCTCAGGGCTGTACACCAGCAGAGGAAATCCCTAAGGGTAGTCTTGGAAAGCACGTTAGAGCTTTTCAGCCAGACAGGTGCTGCTGGTTCGGTATGAACTCACCACATGTTTTTTGCATGATTACTATTTATATATCTGATAGGCTTTTGAAGCAGCCACTGCTGCACTTCATTTGATGACAGTGCTTAATAATTCTTGACCAGCAGAATTACACAGGCAGAGCTGGAAACACACAACAAATTGTTCTTTCAGCATAGTAAGAAATAGAAAATTAACCTTTGCATTGGCTGACTCATACAAAGATATTAGCTTTGATAATGAAAGCTGGGGAAAAATTTTCAGTCCTCTATGAGGAGACTTGTGGGATGGGCTGGCAAGGGGATAATCATAAACTAATCAGTTTCATTTAATGTAGAATCTCATTCAATTATACTAATTTCTTTCCACAGCATTGTACTCCTGTAACTTCAACGTATGGATATTTGTCTCTTTTGTAGGCAATAAAATGTTTACCAAACAGAGAGCATATTATTGTTAATCCCTTAATGAAGATAGGTGCTTTATTTTAATACTTCACAATGTTTACAGGACTCACGAGTGTCTTAGAATAAAAAAATAATGATAAGCATTTCATAGTTGTCTCTGTCTGCTGTTGTTAGAAACAAAGGCCATTGGGAGAGCTCTTAGTGTCTCTAACACAAAACTGCAGTCTTTGCACAGGGGAAAGGAAGATACTATAGTTAAGTCTTCAGACAGTAAATTCTTTTACAGCACTTCAGATCAACTGAAAGGACCTGATGATTTCATTTTATTTTGGTAATTACGATTGGATTTTTCCCTTCCATGATGCTTTATTTTTAGGATCTTAAATATAACTCCTTCCTTGCATGGAGTGGACCATGGACTCCATGGACATGGGTAGGATTTTTCTGTCTTAAAAATAGTTGCAATCTCTATTTTTTTGCAATCTATATAATTTCATGCAAATCATCAACTTCCTCATTTATTTCCTGCTCTTCTAAGTAAGTATTATTCATAGTCCATGACCTTTTGTTGTTTGTATAATTTATCTGCAAATGTGAACATGAGACTGTAGCATCAGTAGAAAACAAGGGATCAATCAGCATGGCATGACTTTGATTGCTCCTCAAAAATCCAAAAATGTAATCAATTCAAGTCTGTTAGTGTTTGCTGGGCAAAACTGAGGAAAATTCAAGTATTTGATGACACTTTCATCTTGAAAACTCATCTGCCCCAGGCAACCTACAGTGGAAACCCAGATAAGAAACAAAATAAAGTGGGGAAAGACAACATCTACTGGTGGTTACACACTATAAAGGCACAGGGAATTTGTCAATTTGTAGAACATTGTCTGGGAATTACACTCCCGCCAGAGGGCTGCTAAATTCCAGCCTTAGTGCTTCCTTGCACAATGTGACAAGAACGAGAAGAACACATATTTCATTTAGTGGTACCAGAAGCCATAAATTTCAGGGAGACTGAAACAATAGTGATGACACGAGTTTACAGGGAGGAGATGGGGAAAGAAGAACACAAAGAAATTCTCTCATGAAAAACCCAGGGACCTGGAAACAGAAGGAGATTTTGAACTCAATATTGCCTGTGTGCTGGTGTTTTAGTCAGGCTGCCTTGATCTCTATACTAGCAGACTCAATATTCATTCTCAGAAAACCATTGTAGTGAACAGCCTGGTCTCGCATGCACTAGAGAAAGTGTATATTTAGTACACAGCCCGTACTGGAAAAAAATTGAGAAAGAGGAGACATAGATCAGTAAATGGTATTTCCGTCTTTATTACTGTTCTGAGAATTTCTGTGCCTGTTAGACAATAAGGAAGCTTCAAATCAGGGAGTGTTTTTTTCTTCTGTGAGGGAATATTGGCTAAAATTACATCAGATATCTAAAAAATAACAGTCACGTCTATATATTTTCCCAGATATCTTCTGTAGAACAAAAAAAATCCCTTTTAATGCATCAACTTTTGATAAATACAGATAAATGTGAATCACATAGGTCACTCTGCACAACCACAACTTACACATCTCTCAATTAAAGGGAAATAATCTGACCTCTCAATTTGGCAAGGATCCTTACATTTTGCACTTGAGCAACCACAACAACACTGATGTCCTCATAACTGTCCATCAAATCTGGTAGCTGTCACATATAATATAGTCAGTTTTCAGCTGTGAAAGTCCATTAAAGAGGTTAAGAAAGAGCATTATCTCACTAATCTGGAGAATATATGCTATAATATCATTCTTGGAAGTCAGCTTGATGACTTCACCCTCATATTTAATATTGAGTATATCAAAGCAAGCAGAGGTTTTGGATCTGGGTATTTTCTCTGAGGATCTATTTGCTAAATAAAAAATACTGATTAAATCATAATCAAAGTGTAATGTCTCAAGTCCTGTCCTCAGTTTCCTGTTTGTACTTTATCTAAACACCTCTCCTTTTATACGGAAGAAGCATTACTGTGAATACGTTAAGGACTTGAAGACAACAACAAGATACTATCCCTGCACATATGGGTTCATACTGATGCTCGAACTCTTACATAATGTTACACTGTTCATGTTTAGATGCCTATCTCCTTTCCTTAATACTCCAGCATAGGAAAAGATGCAAGTTCAGAGACAGTGAAGCTCTTAAGTAATTTGTCTTTAGTGGTGATGTATTGATATTGGGGTGCCGATTTGCCAATATTTAACACACTGCAAGATTCTTGTTCATTTTTCCTTGTCTTACCAAGTGGTGTGAACTAACATTTGCCTTCCTCTAAGATGTTATAAGGATAAAGGTGAGATTTTACTTATGGGGTGAACTGAGAGATCATTCAAGATACAGATGGAAATACAGAGAAAATAAAGAGAAACAGAGGGGGTAATGAGATAGAAAAGCAATATGGCAAGGACAATCAGTTTGATGAGAAAGTAGAATGGAAATTCATGCAGAAGCTGTGCTCAGAGAACTGAAAATGAATATGAAACAAATGAATTTGATGCTAAATTCAGAAGGAGGCAGTATGGGAGTGTAGAGAGACTCTGATATAGTCTAGGAAGGATTTCCGAAAGATTAATAACTTTGATGATAGATTGAAAAGTATTTACAAGGAGAGAGCTCTCCATATACTTCAGTCTCTCAAAACACAGTTCCACAGAACAGCAGGACACTTCCATCTTTCTCAGACCACTGGTGATGATTTACATAACCTTCCTGTACCTTTCCTAAAATTTCAATGTAAAACCTCTTCTAACATTAGTAACAGGGCACCATCTCCATAGACCCAGCCTATCCTCCAAAAGTTCCTGAATGGCTTTCCTTTCCCTTTCTTATGTCTCACCTGGACGTTGCTGGGTTATAAAGCTCACCCGTTTCGTTCCAGGCTTTTCTCTGTAAAGATTCTATATTGATTTTGCAGCTGATCTAGGTAAAAGCTGATACAAACAGCTAGTGATTTATGGGATTTGATGTAACTCTTGTCCACTGTGGGGATTAGGACGACTAGGTATGAGTAACTGTGATAAAAGATGCATGGGAGATTGTTCTAGTGGGAGCTGAAGAGGGATGTGCTTTCAGGTATGTTGTAGTGAAAGCACTAGCTGAATTTAGTGGCTTGATTTATGAACTATAGCTAAAGCAAGAGTCAGAGAAGAAAAAGAGATTTTTTCAGTCAAGGTGGAAAGGATATAAGTGTTGGTACTAACAACTAAGTATGAAAAACTTTATTAAAATATGATCAATGAATGCCCTTTGTGCATTTTCTGAACCTGGACCCTTGTCAGATGATTCGTGAGCCCTTAACAGTCTTTGCTTTAGGTTGTTCTCAATAAATTAATCTGTGCAGAATGACAGAAACCTTTTCAAGGTTCCTTGAAACAGAGGCATCTTGAAAGTAATGATTGGATTAATCCCTCAAGTGCTTTCTTTCCCTCTTGCTGTCATTCCATTAAAAGGAGAGGCCACATGAACATCTCTGTGCTTGACATCTCTGTGGAGCATGTAAATGTTCTGTTAGAGACAAGTCAGTACTTCTCATCTGCAAATTAAAAGCACAGTGAAAGTTTCTTAGCTGAGATGCTATATTCATACTCAAAACAACTATTGCTTCAAAATATGTATTGCTCAGGGAAAAAAGGGAATATAATTTGGAATATAGAAATAATTGGGGGGGGACTTTGCAGCAGTTTTCTTTAAGCATTGAGGCTAAAGGGTCAAAAACAACATTGTGTTAAAGACTCCAGAGGAAAATATTTCTGCTATTATCAGAAAGATTTGCAGTATGGTTGCAAAACCATCTTCTTATTTAAGAATATAACTCCATTGCACCAAGGCCTCAATAGCACAAGATGATCTTTGACCCCATATGCATGTATCACCTAAGCTAATAGAGTGAGGTAATACTCCCTTTTAAAAGAGCAGGTACAAAGTCAAGGACGGCTTCAAGCTGCAACTTTTAAAGAGAGCCAACAGGATGTAGATCCCCCACTCCCATATAATTTCTGGTGACTTGAATGCAGAACCTGTCCCTCCCACAGCTGGATCCATGCCTGCAGTTGGAGGCTGTCATGCCTCTTCTGTTGCCCCCAGCGATCAAACTGTGATGCAAAAGCATATGAGCATGCTGACAGTCATCTACCTGCATTAAGCTTTGATGTCAACATCCATCAAAATCAATGATAAAACGTTTGGGTTATTACTAAAAAGTGCATAAAAAGAAGAAAATAAATATCAAGATAGAGTCCATAGCTTCTTTCTTTCCAAGTGGACTGCTCTGTTTGGAAGATGGACATCAGGAGATCTAATGTGTGCTGTTTTGTTTTAATATTTTTCCTGTGAAATCCCAACTCTGGGGGTGACATAAGCCTGTGTCTTCCGATCTTTATGAGAGGGCACATCCATTTGTCAGCTAATGAGTTTTTTTTCGCTATTTTAGCAAGATTTCCTAATGTGTCAGGTGGTATTGTGATTTTGATGCGAATGCTAAACTGTTAATGTCTTACCGAAGTGTTCCATGATGTTTGCAGACTGATCTGGACAGCAAAGATGGAAAACTTTTAATATAACTGTTTGCCATTTATACTACTTGTAATGTTGTGACAAATCTTTGGGTCTAAACTGACTTTGCATAACAAATCTGGCTACTCTCTAGAAAGTGCTAGTTTTGGTAAGGCTAGTATAAATAACAGTGGAGAGACATTTAGCTAGTTGTGAGAATCCTATCCAAATTAAAAAGTGTTTGGTAATTTGAAAATGCTGGGGTCTGTATCATCACTTTATAAATCCTTTAAAAGTGGAAAGCTGGTGTCACATTTTTTTTAATACCCAGGAATAATTCCTGTTTCAACCAAGATAATGTAAACTGTTCTGAAAACGTGTATATGACTTGTGTTGTACAATGGGCTTTGGTGACTATGTTTCTAGTGGTCAGATTTCCGATTTTTGAGGGGTAATCATTCTAATCCTAATATCTTTCTTCTAGAGGCCAAAGTTGTTTCCCTTTCTCCATGGAATTTTTTCATCTTTTGTTGTGTTTCCCTGAGTAGTCCATCTAGACATTGACTGAACTAGAGGCATGTTCCATAACCACGAACTCATGTTGAAAGAGAAATTTTGGCTAAAAATCTTGTTTAGATGCAATGTCTGGATCCACAGTATTACTGTAAAAAATTGCAAGGATAGAAAGATTTGGTTCTGTACCAGAACATGATGCTCTCAGGCACATGGTGTGACTCTTGGGGATGGTACCATGCAGGGCTAAGAGTTGGACTCGATCATCCTTGTGGGTCCCTTCCAACTCAGCAGATTCTGTGATTCTGTGATCTTCTTTTTCTGTAAGTAAAAGAAGAGACACATTTTAAAGTTTGAAAAACACACTGATGAATGCTTTCAATTACTTTGTATTTAGTATCTTTCTGCTTGCCTCCTGTACTTAAAACTGTGTTTTTTCTTCAAGTTAACTATGTTGTAATGTCTAGATTACTAAGAATTAATATTCTTCTGTATTGCTTTTGTTGCTTCTTTCTACTCAAACTCTGGATGAACTTCAGCAACTTCCTGCCTCCATCTTCTGAGTTCTTGGGTTTTACATCTGCAGAATGACCTAAAACTTCCTGTATCATGTGCTTTGAGATCTATGCAAGAAAAACACTGCAAGAGCTGGTTGTCATGATAGCAGAACTCAAAGTAGAATTGCTTTCAGAGGCTGTGAGCTGTAATTAAGTGAGAGTAACTCAAGGGCACTCCTTTATGGGTATTAATCCAACTTCTAAATAGAAAAGTTGACAAAGCCAAATGCATTGTGTCCAAGAAAAAAAAAAACAAACAAACCAGATCATTGCCCTCTCCTACCCTAGAATGTTATTCTTAGTTTTTTGACACTGTGGTTTGCATGCGTTGTATAAGACAAACAATAGCAGAAGTGCACTGAGGCAAAAGCGAGCAAGCTGTACGGTCCTGCAAGAACCATGAGGTAATGTCAGCTCTTTGTAGACTCGTAACTGAAGAGTGGAGAAAAGTGAACTGAGAGGAGAATTGTTAGTAAGGGAAACAGCTCAGCCTATCAACTGTCAATAGAAATTGAAAAATTGCAGAGAACATCTTGAGTTGCAAAATTACTTTTGTCAGGATGTTTACTGATATTTTTCCTGTAAAATAATGTGGCCATACTGTTCACAGGGTCTCTGGCATCTCCCATACGGTGGATCTGTGGGTTCAAAGGTGAGTGAAATAAGTGTCCTCTGTGCCTTTAATTTTTTACTCAACATTAACAAAATATTGTATGCTAAGAGCAGATTGTCCAGTAGTGGTGTATTTTGTGCACTTGTTTTGTCTTTTAAGATTACTTGTGGATGCTGAACTACTATCTTTGACCATAGTAACAATAATTGATACTTTAAAAGACAGATTTTTTTTTTTTTTAAACAAGCTTAATGAATTGACAGGGAACACAGACATATTTCTAGGTGATAAATGAGGGAGAAGACATTTGTGGTAGAACTGAAGGAATAGATGATCAGATTTTATTTTTGGGGGTGGAAGAGAAAGAGGAATTCCTCTTCTTCCAGTCTGGAAGATTTTTTTTCCCCTTTAATATTTATTCTAAGGAAGAAGCCATGCTCTTTGTCGTGAATCCTCTACAAAAGCTGAGGATTATGAGAGAATCTTTTCTGAGGGATAACATGGAAATACACTTAGTTCAGTAGCCTATAACTTTTGGTTGAGCTGGGAGCTACTGCACTAGTGGGGCTGAGAGACACTGGGACAACCAACAAGCACTGCAGATTTGCTGTGTTTTGTTTTCCTTTTTCCTCTCAGCACCGCATCACTGGAAGCAGTGAATGTGTACAAACAAGTGAAGCTGGGCAGAAAACAGATGTTTTCCACACAATCAGTTCACAAATAATGAGACTGTTGCTGTGTATGCTGTTAGCTCTCCCCCTGCGCTATTGTCAGTGGAATACAATGGGAGGGAGACAATGGAGAACAGACGAATACACAACTGCTCTATTTTGGCAAAAGTTGGAAAAATTTCACTCCAGGAAAAGAAGTTCTTAAACCTACAGGGTTATTTCTACAAATTCAGAAAAAAATTCACCACCCAAAGGACGGGATGTGTCGAAGGAGCATAAAAGCACATAAAATCCTTTACTCATACCTGCCAAGCAGTGACCCTACCTATAGGAGATCAATAATTTCTTGGTTTTTGTGAAGAACAGTTGGTAAACAGAAGATATTGATCAAATACTGCGCAAAGTGTGCATCCAAACTATTCTTCTCCTTCTCCTCAGGTGGAGTTTCAGAACAGATTCTCATTAATCTCTCCAGCATGACACACATCAGCAGTGCTACAAGCTGAGGTGACATAAAAGTAAGGAACATCTGTTACAAGTCCTAACAACCTCTTCTATTTACTTAAAGTTATTACATTGTAACTTCTAAAAGAGGACTTTCTTTTTTCCTTTTCCTTTCTCTTTTGTTTCTTTTTAAAGCACTTTAGGTGTGTTTTTTTTTTTTTCAATGAGATGTTACTTGTTAGCCTCCAGATATGCAAAGATAAATGGATTTTTTTTTTTAATCTAAATTGTCCTAGTTTAAACACAGCAGGAGGCTAGAAACGACCAAAAGCACCCTTCAGTGATTTAATTTCCTCCTGAGGCCTGATTTGTTTCTCCAGTGCAGCTCAACACAGTACAGCAGACTACTTGGATACATAATGCTTTTTCAGACTGAATCAAGGAAAAAAAAACAAACAGTTGCAGTTACAAAGTAATTGTACATATTCCAGACCTGGGCTGATTTTCTTCTAATGGTAGTCTACATAGTTTAAAAGCTCCAGCCTCTGAAGACTCATTTTCATTTACATTCTTCTGGTCATCGGGATGGTGATTATAGTAATTCCTGCACTCGTGAATGACATATTCACAAGGAGATAGGAGAAGAATTATTTCTCTGCAGGACAGGACTTGGATAAGTGTGAATGTTGAGCTCTTAGTGGACTCATGATGATTTGATCACTACTGTTGAATTGGCAGACAATTTAACAAGAAGCAGTAAAAAATATACTAAGATTGTGTTGACAAAGAGTTAGCTTATTGGAATAGAAGGTGTTGGTGATATAGACTGCCTTAAAACAGACTGAAATTTTGGTACCACTGGTTTAATTTTTCTCTTTCAGAAAATATGGTCACACCTGATGCTCAGGAAACATTTTATTTAGAGAGCCCTTTCTCCACTGGTAGAGACTTTCAGGGCAGCCTTCAGTTCTAGGGGCTTCAATTCTAGAAAACCAAATATAGGAGATGAATAAATACTGATCCGCTTCAAGGTTTAAGAGAAAGTTAGTGGTTAATCATTGTGCCAGGCTGGCAATTTTTTCTGTATCTTAAAAACCTGGGAAAGAATAATATCACTTATTTTTGCAGTTAGATATTTCCTTTGAGTATATTGAAGTGGGAAGAGCACAAGGCAGTATAGTTTTTTGTGCAAATTTACTGTCTTCAGAATATAAATTCCTGCCAGAAGTGGGTGCCTTTGCTTTTCCTCCAGGATGAAGCAGAAGAAACATTAATAAAATGAGAATCCAGCTATCCAGATACATGTAACAGCAAAATACTTCGTGAATCCTTCCAGAATTTCCATATACTAAGAATCAGAATTTAAAAAAAGCAAAACCAAAAAACAAAGCAAAACAAACAAACAAACAAACATTTTTTTGTTTTTTTTTCTGTATCCCAGAAATAATATTTTAAAACCTAGGGTTTGGTAATAGTCAAACCTAAGAGAGTCTTATGAGTGTAGGAATTCTGCAAGGCTTTTGGATTGCTCTGACAAGGATAAGCAAAGACAAGGTCCCTTGTCTTTACAGGGACTTCCCCTACAGTTCTTTCTTCCTTAGGATTTGTTTAGGCAACATCAAGTGGTGTTTGACAGCAGGACTTAGTTATGATCTCAGCTTGCTCATGTTTTGATGCTGACCTACGGTTAAAGGCACCACCCAAAGCAGCAAGTTTCAGACCCCAAACACCACTAAAGAACAGACAGAACAAGAACAGAACACCAGCAAAATTTGCCCTTTGAATATTTATGAGGTTGAAGTACAGCAATTTATGCTGATAAGCAGACCAAGCACAAACACGAATTGCTAAATTGCTACTTGAAGGAACCAGTAATGGGGTTTGTGGGTCTCAACCGCGGGATAGAGAGCCAGCCACTCACTGTGCACACATCTTGGCTTTGACAGTTTTTGGGAACAAAACCAATATTCATTCTCTTATGCTGGATGAACATGACTCTGCTTGTCTCTGGCACAAAACTAAACCCCTCTAATTTCGTTGTGGAAAGGGCACTGTGCTTGCCAAGGAAGGAACATATACAGCACCAAAGTTGTGATCTGACTCTTCACCATCAAAATGAATCCATTTGAAAGGGCTCAAATTAGGACTGCATGAAACACTGTACCGAAAATATTGCTAATGGCAGAAATAGCTTTGTCAGTTTAAATAAATTTCTGTTTGAAAAATCAGACAATTTTAGTTGATTTTTTTCAGCAGAGAATGATAAGGAAATAATTTTGTTTCCAGTTCCTGGTAGGGTTGCATCATAAATAAATTGCAGTGCATGAGGGAGCAAGAAAATGAGCACAAGAGTCCTGAAACAAACTGCACTGAGGGGTTGCAGCTTTTCAGCTGGACTAACATCAGTCTGCAAGTAAATGCAACCCCTTCAATGTTTGAATGTTCCATTGCATATTTTTTTTTGAGCTTTTGCTGTGATTTGGAGAAAGAAAAAAATCAATGCCAGCATGCTGGAATTTTCTGCAGTATTAATAAGTCTACAGGTTCCCAGGGACAAAATTAATAACATTATGTGTTTTGCCCTAGGCTGCTTCAAAATGTACTTTCTCCCCTAGATCTCATTTTCCCGGGCACACACATCTAAAGGATGTTCAGAGAACAAAGAAACTACATCCTGAAGGAAGCACACCTTTACTTTCTTCGTGTCCTATTGGAGAACACACACAAGATTTGTCTCTCTTGCCAAGCAGCACATCTTGGTCCTGCTGTGTCAAATCATTCTCTTGCCCATCAGATATGTCAGTGGATTTTCTTCCTTTCTCCAGGAGGCTTTTTTGTGAGTTTCAGTTATTTCTACTGGGTTTGCGAGGAATGTCAGAGTCACTCAGTGACCATAAAGGTTAACACAGCAATGTCTCTGTGGCAGCCACCCCGGAGATCTTCCTGAGCACCCACTCATTTCAGAGGCCTGTTTGCTTTAGTTGTAAAGGTAATGAGGGGTGAACGAGTCAGTCAATCTTACCGTGTCCATCCTGAATGAGAGAAGGCAGGGCTCAGCTCTAGGCAAACAACACCACTGACTTTCCCCGTTTTTCCCATGTGCCAGAGGAGGAGCAGAGATTATGCTGCAGAGTTATCTACCAGGCTAAGTCCTGAACCAGATGCAGAGCAGTGGATTGCTGGTTGCACTGCAGACCTCTAGACCTATTTCCTTAGCCGTTCACACTATATTGCCAGCCCCTGTACCATAAAAGCTAATTACTCTGATAACCACATGCTATATGAAAATCTATCTGCTGGTTATTTTTACAAAATCAGAGGAGAACTGGGAGTTAATGCTTTTGGTGACAAGCTAAGAGTTGACTCTGTATAGAAAGAAGAAACTTTTTTTCAAAAAACCCTTTTATATCACTGTTAATGTTCTGAAAAACTTCATTACTTAGTCAACAGCTCTTAGGTTCTAGGTAAGGGACCCCCCTCTTCACTGCCCTGTGAGCCTTGCAATCATGCAGAAGTATACAATTTATTTCCATCTATGTTTTTAGACGTTGTGTCATGAATAAACTAAGAAACAATCATTGCTGTTCTTGGTAAATAATGTAAAACATTACCAGAGTGTATGAAATCTTAAAGATCTTTTAGACATGATTATTCAGAGATTAACTACACTTCTTTTACTTATTATTTTTCATTAATGATTTGAATAGAGAGTGGGACTGTACTTTCATGAAATTTGCTGACAGTGTCACATTGGAAGCTACCAATGTTGATAAGATTTGGCATTTGTAAAAATTAATGCTTGACCTGGTTGATAGAAATGAAGTTAAATGCCAACATTACAACATGCAAGGCCACATACAGAAGGGTTTATGATAAGAACTGCTACAAGCTAGGTCTTACCTGTTGGACCGAAAAGATGAACCTTGGCACTTTGGTTGATAAGGCCTGACTCTACACCAGTGTGATGTAGCACTGAAGAGAGCAAATGAAGTCTGCAAATACTGAAGGTGGGGAGTATTTAGTAAAGAAGTGCGTCACTGGGAAAGTGCTGGTGGCACTATGACAAACAAAAGTTTGGTCTGCTTGAATGGATGAAGTATGTGGGATGAGCAGAAGAAAGGAAAATTTATTCTGTCAGAGTAAACTTGGTGAGCTGGGATTTAAAGCTTACCAGATTGGAAGGTGATAGATACAATGACTGATCATTTTAAATGTAGTGTGTGCTAAAAACAAAGGAAAAGGGGAGGGTAATTCAAGCTAAAGAATGATGCTAGCACAAAACCTGCCTAGGACAGGAGGAACTAGAATTGTAAACCCAATCCAAAGTGGATGACTGAGGTTTCACTTTGGCTCCAGTCCAAAGTGGATGACTGAGGTTTCACTTTGGCTCCATGTTCTTTCACCGAAAGCACTAAATACGGTCTGAGCCAGGGATGGGAAGTCTGGATTCACAGTCCTAAATACCTGATCGGCCACTGCAGGACTTTTTTTTTTTCCAATATAAACTTAATCCAAATAAATGCGTGCATATGACTGAATTTCTCTCCTATTTCTCCTTTGCACACACAGTACAAAGATTATAATGGCCTTTTACTTGAATGTCAGCTGTGGAAGAAGCTGCAGTACTCGGTATGGGACAACATTAGAACATCATAGAGTGTACCCAGTCAAATGTCATAATCACAGGCACAAAAGTTAATGAACAAATTTCAACTACTGTTGCTAATTTACAGCTGTAGAATACCACCTTTCATTCAACACCACAAGGAGCCCTAAACAAGTATTTATTGCTTTGCTGAACTCTGATCTGTGACTCTTTCCATCTGGAGACAGCCTGGTCATTGCTGTGACTTAAACAAGTAATAAGCAGGTGAACATTCAGCTGTGTTGACTTTTATAGTTTCTGCTGCCTTTCATTCTAACTCAGGAGAACAACTGTAGGGACTTTTGTCTGGAAAGCTCTTAGTTAAGACACATAGGATCTTATGTTCCCTAAGCATGTTTCTATCAACAATCTTTTTTTGGAGTAATTCAATGAACTAGAAGAATTATTTGTCATAGTATAATAAAAGGAAATTGTTAAATAGTAAATAATTGAAAGCTGACTCAGTTTGAGGACTCGGTTTTTACGGTAGCTTGACCCCAAAGTAATATGCTTTTTTTTAGCAAGGAAATACAGTCATGTATGAAGCATTTCCATTTGAAGCAAAATCACAAGATAACGTGCACCTAAAAAGGCTCCTTCATAAACTTTCCCTTCTGATCATGAATAACATCATTGTCCTATTTAAGTCAGTATCAGGATTTCTGATTTGCTTATATAGCACAATTACTGTTTGTGATCTTCTATACTTGGATGACATCCAAGTTGTTTATTCACAGTATGACATTTATTTAGAGATAGAATTGGACAAAAATTAGCACTACCTAGTGTATTCCTCTTGGACTGCCAGATCCTCTTTTTAAAAATTATCTGGAAATGATATTCTAATCCTTTAAATACTGTGCTTTGTAATGCAAAACTGTGAATTCAGATGGTGTACTACTATGTTTTCAATGACAAGCAGCCATTGACATTCACACAGCCCTGTTTTACAGATAAATTCAAGGAGAGAAAATAATAAAAAAATAATCCCATAAGGTTTTTCTTCCAAAGTCATCCCTAAACACATCATCATAAGAATAGATGGGAAAACATACTGCATTGTATAATATTTTGTGGCAGGCATTCTTCAAGGAATGCAGCTCTGTTCTTTCTCTTCTGTGATCTTTTTTGCAAAATCTCAAACCATTTTTACCAGTATTCTACAGACCTTCTCATACCTATTAAAATAATTTTGTCTTTTTACATTTAACTTCACAACTGCTGTATGGTATACTGCTTCTGGAAGATTAAGACCATCCATTTGGATGCTTTCTCTAGTTTCTCAGCATGTTAAATTCTTGTTCCAGTCTCTGATTCTGACTAGTTGTTCAGTTATATCAGAGAGGTATTTAGCTTTCTTCCAAGCTTATTATAAACATAACTTCACTTTCCAAGGAAGCCTGTGTCATCAAATTACAGTTTATTTCTATATAAATACAGCAACAATTAAACAGACACTCAAATTTTTACTTAAAATGTGATTATAGCAAGCAGACGGATTGTAGAAGCCAGTATCATTATACTCAATGTATTGACTCTTTGTGGTTCCTTGAATTGCATTTGGGGATTTTTTTTTTTAGTGATAACTGTAATGATGATTTTACTACTGTTATTGTTGCAGAGCCAAACACAGCCACGGAAGGCTGAGCTGGATTCAGTTTTGCTTCACACATCATTAATAAACCTGTCAGCTCAGCTCTGATTGCAGGACTTCTATTTCTGATGATGGTGAAAGAACGCAGTTCAATTTTCCACTGTGGTTTGGATTTTCCACACCAGCATTTAGAGACATTAGTTTTTGATATATAAAATCAGCAATGTCAACATATAGAAGC
The DNA here is from genome assembly GCA_013396775.1 of Cephalopterus ornatus. Classification (NCBI taxonomy): domain Eukaryota; kingdom Metazoa; phylum Chordata; class Aves; order Passeriformes; family Cotingidae; genus Cephalopterus; species Cephalopterus ornatus. The sequence goes on along the minus strand of VZRE01013705.1, from coordinate 14,924 downwards.
CTTTGAGAAAGGCAGAACTTCTGAAGAACATCACTTTTCAATTCCTTGTGTCCTTCTTAATCAATTTTAAAAAAAATGTTAATGATGCCTTTTTGTAGGCTGGATGACTATTTTTGAGGTAGGAATTGTGGCAGAACTGATTAGATATGTCAAAGCAGAAAGATAGAGAGACTCCAGCTGACAAGTTATTTATGTAACTTCTGGCTTGTTATGTGGAATCCATGGGAAGCACACAGTTTTGGCATTCCAAACCACTGTTAGGTCTGTCAGATACATTACTGGTGCTCTTTTATTATTAGGTACATTAAAGGTTACTGTGAAGCAAGTAGGAAGGCTCATGTTGTGTCTTGCTTTGGCAAAGGGACAGGAGGAGCATGGCCGGGAAAAATTAAGGGCAAATTACTGCAGAATGTGAAACAGTTTACAAAAATGTAAATTTGTGATCATAGTGGAGGATACAAAGGGATGAGGAATCAGCACATCAGTAACCCTCTTATTAACATGAATTCTTACATAAATGCAAGAGCATTCCCATAGCAGTCTCCTCACACCAAACAGTATCATATGACATAAAGATCATTACATACAGAGGGTCTTGAATATTTCAAAGAAAGGGGGTTATTCAGACATGCTTTGAATCTTTCAGGCAGTATATACTCTTCAGAGATACTTGCACTGAGACACCATTCACATTCCCTGATGGCCCTGATGAAACAAGTGTCCAAGACTTAAAGGGAAAGGACAGATCAAGGATGCTATGCCCTGGCAGAGCTGAATTTGGCTGGGATATGCCTCTAGTCTAAAGACTGAGCAGTTACCTGAGGGAGAAATCCTTACCTTTAAACTAGGAGTGCAGTGAAGTCATAAACAACATTTAATGGTTTTATCTCTTCATAATCCAGTAAATGCTGTAAATAGGTGCTTAACTCTCACCGGATCTGTTGATCTTGTTTTTACTCCCATCAGGTCATAATACGTAACTGGATGAGAATCTGACTTAGACAAATCTGATTCTTCGTACAGAGTGTCCCTGCCCAGGCCAGACTGATGTCCTGTGGACTTGGGCATCAAGTGGTCTAGGGAGTGAGAGCAAAAATACGAGATTTTTGTCCTTTGACTTACAGGAGCCAGGGACTACAGCCAGGGCCATCCTACAGATCATTCTGCACACCACCTACACTGGCAGGCAGCAGTCAGTCCATCTTTAACAGGCAGTGTGCAGGGCTGAAAACAGCCGATGGTATGGGCTGAACACGTTATAGGAAGCACAAGGCAAAGGGAGATTACAGGAGGCATTTTCCTGGGGAATTAACCACCCATCTTCCAGAGCCACCTCACTAATCAATTACTCCTAAAACTCCAAAATGTTTTAATCCCTTCTCTTATACCTCCAGACTGCATTTCTTTCTGCCAGTCACTTTCCCAAAGCAGTTGTGGCAATGCCATTAATTGGTAACAAATTAAAGCAGCCACAGCACAGAGAAAACCTGAGAACAATACAAAGTACCTGGAGCTGAATTTTGAGCCAGGAAGCAGGACTATTTTTGTACTTCTGTAAGCTTGTACAATAGACAGCAGTACAAACTTCAAATAAAAAGTTTAACAGAAGCTACTCCAGGATTGCAACTCTTGGTGGTACAAAGACAAAGAACACAGATTTCAGGTGGGGAACTGATGTCATGTGTTTCATCAAAAGACTGAATTTCTGAAATAACTAAAGGAAATAAAATATTTGAATAAACTGAAGATAAGCCAGAATTCAGTCACTGATGCTTAGGTATCTGTTTCAGTGCACTGAAACTCACAGAAGTCTCAAATTATCATTTCAAGAAAAGTTAGAAATGTACTGGTGGATACAGCTGTATTTCAGGGTCTAGCATAATGAAAAAAAATTCATTGACAACATTCCAGGTCAATTTTTGGGGTCACTGTTGATGTAGTTCCCAGTAGCCTGGGCCTTAATGAAAAAAGTGCAAAAATATTTAAGCACAAATCATTGGATTGTAGCATGGAAAATTCTGGATATCCTACTGCAATTTCATAGAAAAAGGTGTGCTTAGTTCCTTAACTGGTTGTTTTAGTAAGGCAAAAGTATCTGTTTTCACCTTGACTTCAATAACATCTGCAGTTATTATTGGTATTTCTGAAAGACAAAATTATTTGTCTCCAGCCCTTAGGAGTTGAAGTAGTGCAGACTCACCAATTAAAGGCTTTTAACAGCTGGATGCTTCCTAACTGCTTAGCAGAAACATTAACTACTTCAAAAAAATCCTCACCAATCTGAAGAGGGCTATGTCTCTCCAAAGCAAAGGATGAGAATCTTGTTGAAAGCAAAAGAAAAGAAATAGTTTAAATTATACATAGTTCTTCCTTCAGACAGCCAGAGCAAGTAACTTTTCACGGCAAAATGCATGATCGTGTTTTCCCCAGTGCTGGTTATTCCCAGGAGGGGAGGATGAGACTGTATGTTCATGGTCCATCTCATTCTGTTTATGCTGATTCACCACACCAGATGCTCTCCAACCCACAGAAGGCATTAGCTGGGGGCCTGAAGGAGTGGGTATCACAGTGTCTCTCATGTCCCGCTGTGTAGTAGAAGTGTCCATCCTGAGAAGGTCAAGGGCAGCTCATGACCGACACTGGTTTGTTCCTGCTGCTCCCGGCAGTAGATATGTTCCTGGAGCAATCACCAGCCAGCTGAGTTTGTGGTGCCTTGTAAGCTGCCTGAAACAACTGTCCTTGACACGTTCTTTATTGCTGAGTTCTGCACCTATCTGGTACTGGGCTTAGGAGTGCAGATGCCACACGGGGTGTGCTTTCTTTCAGCCTCTGCTCAAGGAGAGAAGACATCTGTCTTTTTATTGTTTTCTTTCCTGTGTGCTTGCTAGCCAAGAGTTCTTGTCCCTTTTGACGGAAAGTAGTAAAATTTGACTTGGGCTTTGTTTATGGACCGGTTTTCCAGCAGCCTCAGAACAAGAGATAATTACGTCCTTTTCCTTCTGGAATAAGGAAAAAAGGCTGAAGCTGTATGTCTTACCATGGCTCCTGTCCTGGAGCTTCCAAAAAACTTGTAGGGCCAGAATGGCACCTAAGGAGTTAATTGACTTAACACTATATTCATGTCCAAAACTTCCTGGAAAGACAAGCTAGAGAGAAAAGGCTGAGGTACTCAACTTTTTTGCCTTAGTCTTCACCAGGAAGTGCTACAGACACACTGCCCAAGTCACAGAAGGCAAAGGCAGGGACTAGGAGCATGAAGAACCACCTGCTGTAGGAGAAGATCAGACATGAGGCCATTTGAGGAACCTGAAGGTGCACAAGTCCATAGGACCTGATGAGATTCATTTGTGAGTCTTGGGGAAACTGGTGGATAAAATGTCTAAGCTATCACATTTGTGAAGTTGTGGTACTCCAGTGAAATTACCACTGACTGGAAAAGAGGAAACATAACCCTCATTTTTGAAAAAAAAAGAAAAAAAGAAAAACTGGGGAAGTACAGGCCAGTCAGTCCAACCATTGTGCCTGGCAAGATCATGGAGCAGATCCTCCTGGAAACTAAGGCACATGGAAAATAAGGAGGTGGCTGATGACAACCAACATGTCTTCACTAAGGGCAAATCATGCCTGACAAATTTGGTGGCTTTCTATGATGGGGTTATAACACTAGTGGATAAAAGAAGGGCATCTGACAGACTATCTGGACTTGTGCAAAGCATTTGACACATCTGTGGGCTTGTTCAGTCTGGAGAAGACAAGACTCCAGAGAAACCTCATAGAATCTTAATATCTAAAGAGGAACTACAAGAAAGCCAGAGAGGGACTTCACTTATGTGCAGGGAAAAGGGAAATGGCCTTAAACTGAAAGGGAGCAGGTTTATTTTAGATATTAGAAGAAAATTCCTAACTATGAGGATGAATAGGTTGCTCAGACAAATCATGGGCACGTTCAAGGCCAGGGTTTGAGCAATCTGATCTAGTGGAAGTGTCTCTGCCCATGGTAAGCCTGTTTTAACTAGTGGTCTTTAAGGTCCCTTCCAATCCAAAGCATTCTATGATTCTGTAATGGTCTGAAAGATTGCCCAGAATGAGTTTAATGTGCTTCTGAGCTGAACGTGGGCTGAGGAAATGTGTTCAAGAAGTTTCTGATAGATAAAAACTCTTGGGCCAGTTAGGAATGGAACAGATACAAATTTTGCCTTAGCATCAAAAAGATGTAGTTGCCTGTCTCATTTCCCTTGCTTAACAGGAGTAGGATCTGGTACCAGAAGTATTGGTTAGCAGTGAAGCAAATGCATTTGCAGCCTGATTTACACTGGGGAATACATTCTGGCTAATCTCTCTTTAACTATTCTGTCTGCATCATTTCTGGTCTGATAATAATGATAAGCTCTTCCCTGATTAATATTCTAACCTCTTAAATATGTAAAAGCTACCTAATTTTTGACTGCTGCATACCTAAGCCAGTCGGCGTATGTTAATTAAAGGGTTTGTTATCAACTAGCATTTCTAATGTTTTTCCCCATAACAGGCTTGGAAGTACATGTTATGGGAGGGTTTTTTTCCCTCTGTTTCATTTGAAATAAATCTTTTAGACTATTCCCTGTTTGCTTTTCCAGTAGAACACTCTGATCTCTGTGATTAAAGTTAAATCATTATATGAAAACTCCAAGAACATTTCTCCATGGTTTCCCTTAGGTTGACTTATTATGCCAGTCATCTGTACTCTGATGTCTGAAACAGTATTTCCATTTTGCTGTAAGCATAAACATCATCATAGGATCAGGTTGCATGAGTATGGCTAAATGTCTGAAGTTATGCACCACTGCCTCTAATAAAGTGAATTATGCACAGGGAATGTAAATTACATTTTTATCTGATGTTATCAGCACTTGATGTTCATTACATAAAACAGAATAGAGTGGTCTTTAGTTTGTATCTGTCTGTGGCCAAATTATCCTGCAATAGACTGAATTTTAAAGAATTTTGACCATTTAAACCTTATTTCACCACTGATTCTTAATTTTAAGAGCGTGAGACTAAAAAAGGACCCCACGAACCCCCAACAAAATAGCCTGACAAAACACAGTATATGGGCCCCAGTTCTGAACACTGCTTCATGTAGTAACCAGTCAAAACATCACTGAGTAATACTGTCAATCTTAGTGCAATCCAACACAAGTAACTTATTTATCCATTAAATATCAGTACCAAAAAAAGAAAAAAGAGAAGAAAAAGGGTGGGATAAATGTAGGAGGTAGGTAGGCTTCTACTTGCCTGGTATTCACTGCATGTGGGTTACTTTGGTCAATTGAAAAGTCAGAAAGTATTAACTTCAGATGAAGAAAGGGTTTTATGTAGAAATATGGACTATTTCCATCCAATAAATAAAGTAAAATTTGAAACACAAGTCATTGCAAAATGAAAGATTGAGATTTTTTGCCACATAAATGTCAAAAGGAAGAAACATTTTGGATTGAAAATCCAGAAATGCTTGGCCTGGGAAATGCCAGGTGGAAGATTCATATTTTTTCTCATTTGTCTTTGTTCCATGCCAGCTCTCCAGTGAACAACGAAGGTGAACACAACATTTCTGTCCAGTCATGCAGAGTGCAGATGTTGTCTTCCTGTGTCACTGTCTCTTCTTTCCAGTTGCTCTTGGCCCTGCAAGCAGGACAAAAATAGATGTGGACTGTTAAAGCTTTTAGTGATGTATGCTAAATTCACAGGCAAGGGTGTTCAGATGTTATTTATTTATTTTTTTAAAACTGAAGTTATTACTCTCCTTACATTGGCTTTTGTTATCAAAAGTCTTAAATGCAGCCATACACAGCATGTCTTACCTCTATAGGTGTAGAGATCTCTTGCAGAAGCTTCCATGACATATAAGACTAACGGAAGAATCAAAAAGGTGTAGATGTAGGGTCCAACTAACCATGTTCAAGAGGTTAAATATGTTAATTTTCAGCTATACATGCTAAGTGAATGCCATGCTGTCTGGTTTCTAGGCTTCACTAAAGAGCTCATAAGCTCAAAGAAGGACTGCACATGCTCAGCACCCTGATGCTATATTTGGTTTAATGTCTGCAGGGAAAGACAGAGTGCAAAGGTACCTGAGCGGTATCATTACAAACATCTTGGTTAGGGAATGCCATCAGGCGGCTATTGCCATTAGGAGTGCCCTCAGAGGGTCTTGTGTGCCCATGTTGGTACAGGAAGGGCTCTTGCCAAAACTGCAGTGTAGAAAAGGTTCTTCCATGCTATTGAAGACATTTCACAGGCATTTACTTATTCTGTTTTATATTATTTAAGATAGGCTATCAAGATGCCTCTCACTAAAGGCCATATTTTAAGTGAAGAATAAAATATGCTCCATGAAAAATCAAACACATAGAACACCTGAAATGAGTATTTCCCTTTTCAGATCATGAACTGTGCACTGAGAGCTTTTTAACCTTCACCTTTCATATGATAGGCTTCTTGAATGGGCATTTTGTTAAGAACAAACTTTCTGAAATAAACTGAAGAGTTATTGAGTTTTCACTGGAAACATCTGTATTTGTTGAGCAATTGCTATCGAGATAGGCTGGGTTTTTATTTGAATTTAGGAATCTAAATAGATTTTTGAATTCAAGTGGCTATAAACCATTGCACAAAGGGCTTAAAAGGAACTTAATAGTGTGCACACTCTCTGTATAAAAGAAAACTTCTATTCATCCAAAAAAAGATAAATTACAGAGAGAAATAAATCTTAGAATTATCACTGCTGAGTCAAGAAGTGAAATTAAACCATGGCATGACACTAGACACTTTTGACTATTGATGTCATGCAACACATCATGATGTCGAAGAGCTGTACAGCAGCAGAGGACATAGACTGTGTGCTGACAGCAGAGTAACTGCCTCAGAGCTGGGCTTTGTCTTGACAAATATACTCTTTCTTTCTTCCTTCTAAGACTGAATAAGTTAAGATTTCACTAGTACTTTTTAGATTTAGTCTAAGTTCCCAGCCACCTGTGTTCATTAAGGAGGAGTGCCAAGAGTAATCATACGTGACCTTTCTTAAGGGCAATAAAAATAACTTTTTTAAACAACCAGAAAGTTGTGTGACAATAAATTACAGCATAACAAGAACCATATGTTAAGGGGAAAATATTTTCCTAGCAACAGAATGGGAAAGCTGCCTATTAGGGATCACTCAACAACAAGAGTGGTCTGTATCTTAATATCAAGAATATAAACGGGAGGGGGAAGTATTTTGTAGGTTATACTTCAGATGAGGAAGAGGAATGGAAAAATAAAGAATAGCAAAAAAAGTCACTGAATTTTAAATTTTGCCTTCACTCATTCACCTCAAATGGGAAAGTTTATGATTGCTTTCATATTTCCCTTCACTTCAGACACTGCACTTTCAGGATGCTTGGGTCCTCCGAGGTCACAGAAATCCTACAGGTGCCCACATTTAGCTGGTGAGTAAAGCAATCTCTAGGCACTGACCATGTGGTGACCAAACATAACCAGCTCAGGTTGAAAATAAAAAAAATAAAAAAAAAAATCAGATTTTTGATATCAGGGTAACTTGGAGAATTGAATATAACCTAGAAAATGTTTCTTATTTTTAGTTTTGTTTTGTTTTTGTTTGGTCTTTAAAAGAAGAAAAGAAACGTCAAACTAAGTTTCACTCTTTTGCTCTTCTAATAACTCTCATAGCAACTTGTACAGCTGGAGGGAAAAAGTAAAAAGATTTTTCCGACTGTCAGCTCTACAAACAACCAGGGGTTTAAAAGCCCAGCTGCTTTTTGTCTAACTTGTTCACCATCACCAATAATAATACGTGTGCCATAAAACTTGTATAATCACATCCTGTATGTTTGTGATTGAAGGCAGACTCTACCCTCAGCACTCAAAACTAGTTAAAAATTTTCTTGAAGACAGGTTTGTTAGGAGAAAAAATTCAGCTCCTTTCCTCATATCTGGGATGCATTCACAGTGTTAAAAGGGGTGATAACTCTTGGCACTAAAATAAAGACAGCTTTGAGTGCAGACAAGGAACAGATTTGTAAATCAAGAAACCATAACTGTAGTTTTTCAGAGCTGAACTCTGGCCTTAAGCTAAGTGTAAAGCTGTATTGTAGTGAGATGATCTTCTCTTTCATAATAGCATTATACTGCTTTTGTGGAATTTTTTAGTAGTTCTTCATATCTAGTAGCAGTTCGAGCAATTCCCATATAAACAGCAGCTTAGAACATGAAATAGCATGTCCTTTGAAGCTGTTTTCCAACACAAATCCTTTATTATTCTATTTATAACTAATGACAGATGCCAGAAACAGAAGCGTGGTTCATTAATTATGTGTATTTTCTTTCTGGTCATGCACCTGCACATGGGTTACTGTCAGGGCACTCAAAAATTCCTATTGTGCTTTTGATGCTAAATTATATGTCTCAGCAACAACTCCAGTTTTCAGAATTCAGGGATGTAAGATATCTCCTAATTCAAAAAGAAAGCAGATGGCTGAGAACTACTGCTTTGCTGCACATAGTGTAGAACACCCGATAAGGTAGGCATCACAAAGGGACTTTATCTATCCACTGCCCCATTTGGTAAAGCTTGTCCCAGAAAAGTGGACTAAGAGGCGTACAAGAGCAATACTAAGGCTGCACACAGATGTCAATTAAGGAAAAATGGTAATTAAAAAAAAATAAAAAAATGCAAAACCCCAGAATATTCAGAATAAAATACAGTGGATCCCTGTTACAGTTTCCCCTTCAGTTCATCATGTTTAACTTAACTCCAGACTAACTACTTTTTAGAAAAAACAAACCACAGAATAAGTTTCTATAGCATATGAGGATTTTAGGACTTCTATAGCAGTTATCTATAGAGTCTTAATTGCTTGAAGCAAAACACCAAGAATTCTCCACCACATGAGCCAGTTATGTCAGGATGGAAGAGTTCAGTTTGAGCCTTTGTAGTAAGGACAAGAGTTCTGATTCTAGTTCATCTGCAAATGTCTATAACTGCAGTATTTTTTGGTACCTAATTTTTAAGGATATTTAGTTCCACAAAATGTCTCCAGCTATGTCTAGGCATGGATACCAAAGGAAAATCCTAAGAGAAGGGCAAGCATATAATGTTTCCTCTTTACCTACTGACCCGAAACCACTGATATGTGCTTCAAAACCCTCCTAATCCAGAGGTGATATCTCTGGGTTTAATAACACTTCGTTAATTGAAAAATGGGGGAAGAAAAATCTTACAATTTAGGTGGAATTTGCCTTCTGACAATTTCAGCTGATGGCCTTTTATTTGTGTGTTATCAAAACCAGTGAATAATGGTTCTTCATTTATCATGTCTTTGCCACCATAACTTCACAGACCCATATTCTGCCCAGTTTAATTACCTCTTTTTTCATGCAGATTAACTCTAGTTTATTTAATCTCCCTCAGATGTAAAACATTCACACCTTTGGTCATTCTAATCACTACTCTATGGACCTTTTCTACTTCTGCTGCATCAATTCTTCAAGATGCTACAACTAGAAATGCTTTTAATTTTCATGGTTTGGGCAGATTGTGGATTAATATTGCAAGAGAGAGTTTTCTGCTTTGTTTTCCATTTTTTTCTATTAATTACTGTTCTTTACTCATGACTGAGTGATGAGCTGATGTTTTCATAAAATTATCTGCTACAGCTCCAAGAAGATGCTTCTTATTGACAGTTTGGTGTCAATCAGTTTGTATTTAGTATTTAGGACAGGCTTTCTCCATCTGCATTACTCTACATCTATCGGCACCAAATTTTTTTTGTGCCATTTCTTTGCCCAATCATTTAGTATTCTGAGGTGTTCTGCTACTCTACACAGTGCTTTTATCACCTCACTTAATCTTAGGTTATCAGAATTTACCACCTCATTCTACACTTGCTTTGCCAGATAACTGCAAGTGAGATACCACATGGGCTTCAGCACAGGTTCCTCTGGGGCTCCACTGGCAACGCTCACCTTCTGTGAAAACTCAGAGTAGCTCACTCCTCCTGTTCTTTCCCAAATTTTAGTTTCTTCGTTAGCTTTTTGGTAGGTAGCTGTCAGAAAAACCCCACTGCACACTATCAAGCAGATCACATTTGCTCACAGCACTTTGTGGGCAAAGGTCCCTGACTTGTGAGACCTGGTTCCTTGCTGGGATAACCAGCTGAACTGTCCTCATTGTAGAAATGCTGAAGTGCTTCACTGAGCTGGAGCCTGTCTCCTGCCAAGGTCTGGAGGCTTAGGTTTCCTTCAAAGGTAGAGCCACCCTGCCCTTGTGACTGTCCCCTGCGAAAGGCTGACCAACCCACAAGAGCACGCATCACTGAGGTAGCTTTGCTCCCACTGGGACCTCAGATCTCAGGTAGGAAAGAATTAAACTGTCACAGGAACTTTTCCAGTGCATCTGAAACACAGGTGAATTTTTTCTCTGCAGAAAGTGAAGGATGGGGTATATATGCCTAATCTACAGATCTCCTCAATTAGTTAAATGGAGGATTCAAATTCATGAGCTGTAGCTGATTATCGTGTTTCATATTTGCATCATAATTTTTCTAAACAGCGTTAATTTGCTGCCTAATGAGTCTAAGATTTTCACCGGATGATGTTGATGATGTGAGGTTCAGTGCTTTTGTTTCCTTCCTATTTGAAAGTTTTGCCATTGTGCTTGCCAGTGCTAAATGTAGCCATGATCAGAGGGGGCTGATTAGTTATCTCCAGTAATTTCTGTCGAGAATTTGGTCTCTAACAATACTTTTATGCCCCATAACCCCTCCTTGCACGCATTCAGTACTGCAATACAGAACTGAGTGGTGCTATTTTACTCTAATTACTGGGCATAACTATTATTTATATTTATTTATATTTTATACTATTTATATTTTAACATACTTATATTACGTATATTTATTTGACAGAGTAACTGGACTAGCTGAGGCTGGCATTCCAAGTGATTGTCACCTCTCCTCTATTTTTGTTTTCACTGGGAACCTTCACCCTGCAGGCTGTGTTCAGAGGAGCATTCGAAGAGAGCTCCACTCACTCAGCTGCTCCAAAGAACCTGCTGCAGACCATGGCAGAGTCAAGTGTAGGTTGAAGACAGCAGGGCCACAGCTGGTACCTGGTTTCCAATTTAGAGATCACCATCTGTCGCTGTTTCTAAAATTAAAAGTTAGCTCTTTTTTAGAAGCAGCAGCTCATAAAAAAATCTGTTTTATCTATTTGGTTTTCATAGAAGGAAGGAATAAATTTGCACCCAGCAGGTGAAATTTCCTGTCTTTTCCAGCTGTCACATCAAAGACACGTGGCTACTTAGCAGGAAATGCGAGACAAACAGCTTCTGGGTAATTTCAAATGTTTTGAATAGTTTTGTTCTTTGGGTCAAAAGATCTTGACAGGTGCGACATTTTTAGAAGAAAGTCTGATTATGCATTGCATTTTTGTTTGTCACGTTCACATGAAATAGCTGTGTGCATGGCTGCAAGGCAGTGGCCGTCAAGGACCTGTCCATATTGCTTGACTGCTTTTATGTCCTATCTCTTATGTTATCTTTGAGGAATCTTTGCTACTTTTGTATCCTGTCAAATATCGACTTTATAATGCAAAACTAAGTACACAAACAAACTCTGGCCTCTTCTTTGCACTGCTGTGAGGACTACAGTACCTAACTGTATGACAAATGCAGTTATTCCATCTACCTCAAAACCTCTCTTCAGCTACAATTGGATTAAATATTCTTTTTCAGCCTAAATAATCTCACATCTTTTTATAATGGTATATAATATAATGGTAGAGGCCAGAAATGGTTGCAGAGAATGAAATAATCTTATTATTTGTTCTTGTTGGGGTTTAGATGACATAAAACAATGTTGATATTTCTAATAATTACCTCTTTATGCTCACACCTAAACACAAAAATGAGATCCTTAGCTTCTGTAGAGTCAAATGAGAAAACTCAGTTTCTGAAGAATTTACATTGAAAAAAAAAAAGAAAAGAACTAAGGTCAGGGTAAAAAGGTGGAATGGAAATGGAAAGATCAACAACATATGCTTTCTGTTGCTTCTTATTACATTCCAACATATTTATACACAGACAGGTGGATGCAGTAGATTACTTGAAGGACAAATTGGGATTATGTTTCCTGAACATTTTAGTCTGGTTGTTCAGTTTGAAACAACTCCTGCTGACCCCTCTCACACCTCCCCAACACCTGCCCCAAAAAACAAACCCTAACAAAAAACCAACGACCACAAACAAACAACTTAAAACCAAACCATCATGATTCCTGGACTCACAGTGAGGTCACATGGGAATCAGGACTGTCCTGAACAGAAGGTTTAGGGAACACATAGGAGTAACTTTCTGCCTAGGAGGAGGTTACCAAGAAGAGGGAGTTTGATCCTATCCTATCCTCCCTAATGTGTATTGAAGGGAGACAAAAACAGGGCTTCTAAAATGAACCAGTGAATGACTGCCAGTGAATATTAGACAAGGTTTTCGTTATGCAGGTAATTGACCATTGTGAAATGCTGAACACAGTTTGAGACCCAACTTAATCAAGCCCTGAACAAGCTTCTCTGGCCACTAAGCTCAACTAGAGACCACTCCAGGTCCCTTCCCATCTGGATTGCCCTATAAAAAGCCACATAATAAATATATAAGTTGCAGTTGCACACATTGGCTGTCTGACTTAGGTTCTTATGACCAAGATTTGTAGAAACATTTAGAGACTCTTTTGTTCTGCATGGTTAAGAGTCCCATCCTTAAAACCCTAAAAATCAAACCAACCAAGAAACCCTCACAAAGTCCAAGCAAACAAGTCAAATTTTGAACTCCTATTCTCAGAACTGGCCTGGACATTTAGGGTCCTCTTTATCATTTGCAAATATTTAGCCTAGCATAATGACAAATGGCTGTAGTTGCACATTGAAGTGGTTTTTAATTGTATCACAGAGACTATAACAGAACAGTATACAGAAAAAAGCAGATATCAGTAACTGCTTTGGAAATGTTTCCTGGTTTTTATACCAAAATAAAAATGTTCTTAAACTGATGAAGAGAGCAGGGGTGGCTATTTGTTTTAAGCAGTTGTCTTCTGTGAAAATAAACCCCACTACTCTACTGTGCAAAAACATGTGATCTGGCAAGCCTTTCTGCTTTCTGAAAGACAAGGAACATCTATATGTGGTTTTCTTCTCTTACATTAGATCTTTCTCACATACATTATCATTCCCTAAATTTATTCTTATTTAATTAAAATAATAGCTTGAAATTTTGGTAAATAGCTTGCAGGGGAAGCATCCTTACTTCTTGGGGAGCTGTTAAAAAAAGCTTGTCATCAACAGTAACTCCTTAAAATTAACTCCTCCCAAATTTACTGATGCAAACCATTCCAGGTAATAGCCTTGGCCCAAATTCTGTCTAACAAAACCAGCTGACTGTTGCTGCCTTCTCTCTCTACAACATGAGTCATTTATAAGCCATTTAAAAAAGGAAATTGCAAGGAAAAGCCACCAGACATGAAAAGCAGCAAACCAAGCCTTTAGAGGAATCCACCTTACTCTGCCAAAGTCACTAATTTTACCCTGAATTATACCAGTTGCAAACCTTGTTCAGCCCCTGCAAACAGCTGTTTCTAAGCTACTTCAATACCATCCACATCGAACTGCTTATTGTTATTGTTTTTTGGGCAATACAAAGAAATTATTTAGAAATAGTCATGGCTGTTGTTTATTGCCACTTTCTCTGCCTCTGGTTATTAAATCATGCTAGTTTTGGCTGGGGTACTTAGTTGCCAGATACCTAAGTTTAAAGGGGTTTGTTTTTTGTTTGGGTTTTTTTTTTTTTTTGAGAAGTGGAGGTACATTAGTCTAGCAATAATCTTTTAATTAGGAAAATTAACCAAATAATAAAACAAAGCATCTAATATTTTGAAATCTCAGTGACCAGTAAAGAATAGCAGCAGTTATTCTGAAGGGGCATTAAAACTTCACCAGGTCTACCAAACTAACAGTAAGGTTATCCACTGGCAGAAACTCAGGTGTATTACACATGCACATGCACATAACCCTGAAAACTTCGGGGGTAGGGGGCAGGAGCTACAGGTAAAAAGAGAGGAACAATCAACCCCTCTCTCATTGGGTTGATGACCTCTGTACAGCTACGAGATGATCCTGACACACAGATGTGATGAGTGGAGTCAGTCAGTCATAAAAAAAAATTCAGCTTAACCATTGTCTGAGCAAGAGAGTAAGATGGCCAGGCCTTGAGGAACTGAAATTCCTAGAAAATTAATTCGATTTTTCAGAAGCATTCACTGAATGAAGTTTCTCCAGGGGGGAATCCCAGACATTTGACTTTCAGATGTGCTCAGAAATCCATATTTTCTTTCTTTTCCTCTAATTCCTGTACTCCTGTTTCTACAAACAGACTTGAACCCATTTCAATCCTCTGACTAGTCTGCTCTGTAGTCACTTCTCAGCAGAAGTGAGTGAATGCCCTCACCACATCCTCCCATGACCCAGTGTCTCTGTATGTGTTTTTCTGGTACAACTCATGATTCCACAAGTATTTAAGACCAAAAATGTTAGCTTTGTTAACACATAAGCAGCAGAAAAATTAGAAGAAAATAAAGAACATACTGAAAAAAATGAGTTAAAATTTGCAGAGAAGAAATACTGAAGTACAGAGGGGTATGAAGCTTTTCTCATGCTCAAGGAGATCAGTCTGAGATTTACAATACCCATAGTTGTGATGTTATTCTAGACAGGTGACACACACGTTGCCATATGATCAACTTCTTACACCTGTTTTTGTGCAAACTTGGATGAGTTATCTTTTGAAAGCTATCGAGGAAGGTGAAAGGTAAATGAATCACAGAATCATAGAATCATAGAAT